>PVHP010008291.1:0-53733 GCA_004024765.1 Zapus hudsonius | reverse complement strand
TCAAGGACCTGGAAGAAACGTCAGCTCAAGTAAGAACAGGTGGAAGAGTGGTGGAACCGGACATCCAACATTCTGCTCAGGTCACCCCACTGCATGTGAATGCATGCAACACACACACACACACACACACACACACACACACACACACACACACACACACAAATAAATAAAGCAAGCAAGAAAGCAAGCAACAGGCTTTAAAGCTGAGATGACAGGGCAGATCCATAAACAGCTTCCACACGCTTTTCACATTCTCCGCAGAGACTTTGATTGGAGAGAGAACACCAGACAGAGTACCAGGTCCTTCACCACCAGAGTGATGAGCACCCAAGGGAGCTTATGGCATGGCAGCTTGCCTTGGGGAGAGATTATTTGAATGGACCTCAACAAATTAAACTGTGAGTCACCTAAGCAAACCTGACAGGTCAATTGAGAGAATGTGAGAGGGAATAGAAGGAATTGGGGGGAAGAATGGAAGGGGACTTATACAATAAGCTAAACCAACAATGAAGCAATACCATAAACTCCTTACTTTCATACAATAAGCTCTTGAGGAACCTGGGGGCATCGCCTGGTAAGAGGGGCCATGAATAGAATGGAAGGAAGCCTAACCCCATGAAAAATTGCTCAGGCCTGCAACTCCCTGTCCCAGTCATTGGTTCCTTCCCACACTGAGCTGCTGATCAAAGAGATCCATGAGGTCTCCAAAACAATACAGGCTTTTGTCAAAGCTCTTGAATACCTGCCCTAGGCCTAAGGTAAGACCCTACTGCTTAAGAAACCACAGAAGATCATCTCACAACAACGAGACCCAGAATGGTAACCAGTTCCCAGATGGTAACATGTGTAGTGCTGGAAGGCAGTACACAAGCTTCCAGGGGAAATTGGTCAATGATATTTGGAAAAAGCAGAGACCACTGATATACAATTCAGACTGATATCACGATAATGCTGAACACAATGCTTTATGGTAGAGATCAGCAAGCCAACAAGTGCTCATCTGTGCAATAGTGGCATCAAACCTAGGTGGGTAATCAACGCTTTCAGATTGGCTAAGAGATCCTCTGAGAGACAAGGAACCCTTAACTGGATTGGGATGCAGGGCAAAATGTTATGGGGACCAAGAATCCAGGTTCTAAGGGGAAATTCCCACTACCAGAGAGCTACAGAGAGGCTACACCCATTAGAATCTTGCCAAGTTAGCAATGTTTGTCGCATTTAACCTATACTGATCTCACTCTCTGATGGAGATTCTGTATTTTTCAAAAGGCAGTGAGAGAGCTGTGGACAACCCAATTCTACCAACAAGACATGGGATGATGGCTGACATCCTGGGAAGAGATGAACCAACCCTGGCATATCATCTAGGCCCCAAATGAAACCTATGAGAAAGTGGTGAGATAAACAAGAGACCTATCACCACAGCAAGTCAGATAACCCAGGAAAAGTCAATGGAGACAGATACCAATGATACCTAACACAACCCAAAGCAGAAGTCCAGAGATTCTTAAGACCTCAACAATAAAGCAGACTTAAAACTCATCCACCATGACTCAGGGAACTGAATGGAAGAGGGGGCAGAAAGATTTTAAGAGCCATGGTAGGGGAGAATTGCCCCCCTCAGCAACCATGCACAAAGGGGGGAAGGGAACTTGGTAACTCTGGAGCATTTTACAACCACCTACCCTATGGACTGATCCAGTATGCCCACCAAGGAGGATCCCCAGTGGATTGGGGACAGGGAGGAGGAAAATGGCACACCATCATAAGATTTGTTCATACAATGTATTTAATTATGGATAAAAAAGATATTAAAAAAACTTTGAGTCACTGAACACCACCTGACCACCCCAGCAGGAAGCTGGGGAGAAATAGATAAGCATGGGTGATGTGGCTCCTACTCACTACCTACAAGTAGCAGGTGCTCAAGGGGGACCTGGAGCTCCCTGCTATCAGATCAACAGACTGAAGAGAGCTGTTTACTAAGCTGGTGTCATAGGAAAGTAGCTCCTCAGACCAGTAGGTCAGAAGCCTGTACCTCTCTCCTTCTCCGGTGCTTCCTCACTGTTCTTTAGTGTGGTTACTTTCTCCTTTGCATAGGTCAGTGTTATACATGAAAGATTTCATGACTTTTCTTATAGAAACCCCATTGAAAGACAATACCCTATTTTCATTTGGTGATCAGTGATCAAGGTAGTGGCTTTGAGGCTAAAGGTAGGGGAGATTGGGGATACCAGAGCACCAGTACACTGTCCCATCTCGGAAGCCACCAGCTGGCTCTCACTAAGCCAGTCACAAGTGTTTGGATCTGACATTCAATGATTCACATTTACACAAGAGACAATAGAGTGAGCAAGTTTGAATTTTTTCCTCCACCTAAAGATTTTTTTGTATTTATTATTTTTTTGCCACCCACCTTTAAACATGACAGACCAAATCTTCTGAAGAGGTTTCAACACCCACAGCCTGGCAACTCAGAGTAGCAAAAAGCTTCATGCATAATATACACTTTGCAAGAGTATTTTTAGTTTCTTCCTTGAAGTGACATTTTATTTTACTCTTGTTAAAAACATTTAACTGTCAGCTCCGGTTCATGTCTGCTATGTTCTGTAATTCCTATGAACAATTTGCTCCGTTCTTTAAGACAATGAACAGTTTCATCTGATTTTGTGTGCTCAAGTCTTAGCAGTGCTAAAAGTGTGGCCAGGGCATGGTGGAGTCTGCTCTCCTAGAGCACAGCAAAATCCATGTCCTTGTGAAGAACGAGGGTGCCTGATGTGGAAAGATGATGGTCTATATTGGACACTTCAGGAATCTTGTGAGACAGGCAAGCATGGAAAACAGTTTAGCCAACTGGGACACTGCTTGGCTTGGACACAGCCTACTCCCTAAACAACACACCTAGCAACCAGTGGAGAACCCTGGATCCCACCTTTACCAAGAGGAACATACCCTGCTCAAACAACCAACTAGTTTTCTGCTTCCTATTATCAACCATTATTCATGATAAGTTCCTATTCAAATCTATTCTTAGGTAGATCTGGGATCAAAACAGGGACCATCCAGCCTGGACTGGTCTTGGATACATACACTGTGTTTTGGTATGAATCAGATGTCTTTCATAAACTCATGTTTTTTGAATGCTTGTTGCCTAGCTGTTGGCAAACCTCTCCTCCCATCAGCTGCTATTTTCTTTATCCCAGCAATGGGAAGGTACTCACAGACACAGCAAGTAGGGAGTTCTTCCAAAAAGTTCACTTAAAAAAACAGTTTGCCTTATTCAAATCAGGCAGCAAGTGGTGGGAGTCACCACCCTTAGGCCTTGGCGGGGATCAAACAGGTCTGGGAACTCAGGAAGAGGAGCTTGATGGAGAACATTTTCCAGTGCAGAACACCCTCTCTGCCCATCCTGCAATCTCCTGCCAGTGCCTCTCATTAGACTAACACCGCCAGGAGGCAGGGACAATGGCTGGTACACCCTCCTGCAACACAGATGACCCAGGGAGAAAGGTGCACAGGGACCCCAGGACTCACGGGAGGCACTAGGCCAACAAGGAGGGTCACGGGAGCTGGCTGGTCACCTGGCTGCTCTTAGTCATCTGGTTTCCTTTTACTCAGCAAATATGTGCATGTTCAACACATTCTACAAATAGAGGCCCCTTGGAGACACTGGCAAAGCATGGCAAGGGGTCTCTCCCCTCAAGAACCTCTTAGCTGAATGGGGACAAGGCCTAAGGACACAGATCATTCAAGTAAAGCCAAGCTGTGTGTGGAGGGAGACAATGTGCCGGTGTCTCAGGAATGTAGCAGAGGGAGCAGGCAGGGGTGGGCTCTGGTTGAGAGTAAGCTTCGGAGGTAAGAATGAGAAAAATGTAACAAGCTGGGGTTGAAGGGGGGCAACATGAAAGTCCTGAGACCCTTCCAATTCCTACCTCTGCACTGTTGTGGAAAGGACTGGCCAGGTAATTTTTGAATGAATTCCAGGACTGTGCACAGACTTTAAATACATAAAACATTTTTATCGAATACATAAAATTTGTTGGGCATTTTACACATATCTCACGAAGCCTTATGACATTGCTGAGTACTATGTCTCATATTTTATGGATGAAAATGAAATCCTAAGAGAATGTCTTATCCAAGGTCACCGTTCTAGTCAAAGAAGAGCTGGATTGAAAGCCAAATGTTGGTGACATCAAATTCTAACCTATTAACTGCTTTAAATAGAAGAAAAAAAAACAATGAAAGACTTAGCAACAGTGTCTACTTTGGACTTAAACATTTTTCAGTGACATCTTTATATGTTCTCAGGTGACTAATAGCTAGAACTTCCCTGTGTTAAGAAGTTGTCTGACTCATTAAAATAGGTTATGTTTTAACATGTTTAGGTATAGCATTTACACCTGAGGAAGTCTTTAATGTGTACTATTTTTGTGTCATCTGTGTTCTCGAACCCTGTAATAGCTGATTGTACTTGGAATTAATTCCATGAACCATTTGGAGAAATAGTCTTGACCCTCCTACCTCTCATATGATGTCTTAGTATCCATCATTCCAGCCATACTATTTTTCTTTCCCTCAAAGAGTTACTCATCATAGGTTCTTTGAGCTGGTGTTCCCGTGATGTACCTTCTCCCCTCAGGTTCCCCAAATTGGCTCCTTTTGTTACTTAACTCTCAACAGAAATGTTAGAGCCCTTTTTGGACTGCACCTTAGAATATCCCTCTCTTGCATCTCCAAAGCTTCGCCTAGTCTTGTTTTCACTGGACCCTCATCGTGGCATAATATTGCTTCTTGGTTTACTTACTCAGTCCACATGATGGTTGGACACTTTCAAAATTTTGTGAAATGTTGGATAACCCCAATGTCTTGAATACTGCATGACTCCTTAAACGTTTGCCCAAGGAATGAGTCACATCACAGAGATGAGCCCTGATTCAGAAAGAAAGCTACAGTAGAGTCCTTGAGTCACCTACCTCTCAATTACTATGTCTACTTCTGTCTCAGGATGAGAACATGCAGTTGAGGCTCCAGTAACAGAGTTGGAAGAATTCAGCATGTATCTGTAGCTCCAAGTCCAGTGGTTTTCAAATCTACTACAGCAGTGTGTGTGATTTCTGGCTGTGATTATGAGACCCCTCTCCATACGGTGGCTTGCATATAAGATGAAAGTTGCTTTCTCTTATGTGTGAGGACAAGTACGTGATACCATTTCCTAGCTATCAGACAGGAAGGAAGAGGAGTATCTGATAATTAGAAGGTCCAGCGAATGACCTTCTTGCGAATTAGTTAAGAGAAGCTGGTAAATGAAATCACTAGTTTAGAGAATATGTGTAAATTAAAAATTGGCAAATTCTATTACTAAAAGACCAAGAAGAGACCAAATGTGGGGATAGTCAGAAGTCTGTGGCTCCGTGAAATACCAGCAGAAAAAGGTTTGCTTTATTATCTTCATTTTACATATGGAGAAACGAAGGCTCAAAGAGTCTCACCTGCTGTCCACCTTAGTGAAATGCTCTTCGATATCATGGCAAGACTGCACATAGCTCTCCATTCTGACACTTCATTCTCGGTAGCACACATATATCAGTGCTTCATGCTAAGATCAGACTTCCCTCATTTTCCTTCTATGAATGTCAGTCAGCCTTGACCTTTTAGAGAGGTGTTAAGGACCATGGTCAGAATGTACATAGAGGTGAGTGCTCAGAGGGCTGGGGCCCTGTTTGGCTCTGTCCTGGCATAGCTGCCTCTTCCTGTGTGCACTGAGGGGCTGGGAAAGCTGCCATGGGGGGCAAGGTGTCCAGATGATTTGGGATGTGAGTCTCAGTGAATGGGATCACTGATGCATGATTACTAAAGACAGTCAGGATCCCTGACTGTTGAGCGCATAAATCAGTGTTTCCAGTGGCCACGTGCCCTTGCTTGCTATGATCATCCCTGTTTACAGCTGCTACAATGGAATTATTAATAGAACCTCTCTCAGAGATGCACTAATTTGGGTAAATGATATGGTCACTCTATCAACCAGCTTAAATTACCATTGGCCTTCAGTCCACAAAATGTCAGGTCAAAACTATATGGTGTTTTGGGTAGGCTAATGGAGGAGGAGAAATTCCTAAATACCACTCCTGAATTTGATTACCACTGCAAAAGTCCTAGTGAGAAATTGCTCACCTTTCCTCAGTTCAAATGAACAATAACCTCCTCCTGCTGGATCAACCCCAACAGTCTAGTGGTCAAGGTTAATTGGATAATCCATTCTTATATTAACAAACAGCATAAAAATGTTGTGGATGGTGCTTTATGCTGCCGAGTCATTAATGATTAAAATATGGAGAAACAGAAGCATGCATAGTCACAAATTATTCAAACCTCAGAAGACTTTATAAAATTCAATCTATATGAGACGTTCAATAAATAACCTAGACGCCATCTATTTCATGTCTATGCCCTTTGGTTTCAATGACATTCCCATTTTTCAAAACAACACTGGGTTATGCTACACATGAAGTCTTAGGAAAGTTCTGGCTGTTAATCAAAATTTACTCAGTTTGTAAAACAACAATTCTATTTCCCAAGGGTTACTACTGACATATCTCTCTGAACCTGACCTCCCCCCACCCAAAAAAATGTCCTGGAGGGAGATTTGTAAAATGACAATCTACAAATAACTTTGCAATTTAGACTCAGAAAGACAGAATTAAAAATGGACACACAAAAACAATTGGCTGCTTCTTCAAGTGAGGATGGAACATAAGAGCTACTCACTAAATAAGAGACAAAAGAAATCCACTTAAAACAAGAACCAGAATTTCATATCAAATTAAAGAAGTTTGGGATGATTTAGCGAACTAAAACACCATGCAGATTTTGGCACAACTTTCCAACATAACTATGCTTCAGCTAACAAGGAATGTCACTTGACTTTCACAGCATGACTATACAGACCATCATGGTTAAAAGTGTCTGAGATTCAGTGGCCTCCCTAAGGACTTCTCTTCAACCTTTGCCCATCTAAATATTCTTTCGGAGTGCCTAGCTCTTCAGACTGCAGGCCCTTTTGCCCTCTCAGCGGTGAGCTAGTTTGAAAGACTCGACATGTGTAATTCTGAGCAGTTCTTTTCCATCCCTTATGCCAACCTCATGAAACCCTGAATCTTTCACAAGGTTTGCATTTCCATTGGCAGGTAATTTGCATTTGGTTAATAGTACATGCTGGATTTTTCAAGTAGCCTAGACAACAACTAATAGAATTAATAGAAATCAATACTAATGGAGAATATTACTTGGGAATGATTTTATGACTCTTGTTCTTTCAGCATTTCTCCCCATGTCAATAGAAAACAGTGGCAAGGCTATAGGTAATGAATTCTGGGGTACCAAGGATGCTCTTGGCAAAACCTAATGTCATTGGATGCTTGATTTTAACACCATGGCCATAAAGAACATCACACGTAACAGAAAAGTGGCAAAATTTCATTGGCCTCCTGAAGGAATTCTCTTCCACATTTTCATACCTAAATATTCTTTTGGGGTTCCTCGCTTCACTTCAGGATTGAGTGCGAATCCCACCAACTTGTACTATGGTCTTGAGCAAGTCACTCTGTCCTCCAGGCCCAAGAAAACAGAACTACTTCTCAGGGATTTAAAGGATTCTGTGTGCATAGTCTCATGTGCATATTCTTACGGAGTGTAGTCATGTTTCTTTAAATTCTCAGGACCCGAAACGGCAAGGCCCAAAGTTTCTCACATAGTTTATAAAGTTGCTTTAGTGTTCACATTCTGACATCCGTTTGTGAATAAAAGTGGGAGACTGGATTAGACCAGGGGAAAAATGTTTATAAACTATTACTGATAATCAGTGCTGAACCAGTGGTAGCCAATGGCTCTGTTCTAATGGTCTACCTCCCAGAAGCCCCTTGCAGCTTGTTTTGAGAAAAATTAAAGATTTTTTTGAACTTTATTTCAGGAGAGGTAAACCCTGTATTAAAGATTTAATGATACATGTGCAGCTATGAATCACAAGAGAACACTTCTTTGGATCTATTTTCAATGATTTGAAACATTACTAGGTAACCACTATACTGTACTAGCAATCAATTATGACCAAAATCATGGTCAATGTCATGACGAGGAAGACTGAAAAGGGCATGTATAATGGATAAAGCAAGTCAACTATTTGGAAACAGTAGCCTCTTCTGTTATTTTTCTACTGTTATTCCGACCCTAGAAATATCACAGCTGTAACTTTTTAAAAACTTATTTTTGCAAGTGTAATATGCATAGAGTTTGTATTGTGCTTGTGTGTAGATGCATATACCCTGTATGCTTGCATGCAAAGGCCAGAGAATTTAGGTCTCTGTATCATTCATTCATGTGCATCCTTGAGATAGAGTCTCTCACTGAACCCAGGGCTCCTGTTGGCAGACTGGCTTATCAGAGAGTCCCAGCAATTCTCTGGTCTCTGCTCCCCATAGGACTTAGGGTTCCAGGCATGTGTAGCCACACCCCTCTGTTTATGTGGGTGCTTGGGAATCAAACTCAGGGGACATCAGCTTTCTTGGGTCCTCATGCTTGGGTGGTAAGCACTCTTACTGACTGAGCCATCTCCCCAACCCCAGGTGTCTGTACCTTTATTAAATGCTAAATGCCAAATAATCTGCAAAGATACCCCAATGTGACATTCTTATAATGGCAAACAAGGAAAGAGAGAGAGAGAGAGAAAGAGGTTGTGTGTGTTGATGGATCAGCTCTACTTCCATATCCCTTTATACTCTTTTGATAGATCAAGATCTCAAATTCATTTCTTCATCAAGAATTGGAGGGACTCGAGATGGCAAATCTAGCACAATACCATGACACTAAGGAATGCCCCAACTCATAATTTCTCATTAGGTAAGTCAGGCAGACCCTAAATTTGGGATCTTCCTGCCTTAGCCTCCAGGGTACTGGGAATATAGGTGTTTCCCCTACACTAGGCTTGTTAAATCTTCAGTAACAATACTCAGCAGTGTATGGATCAGGCCTAGAATTTTAGGAAATTGTTTACATGCTTATTTATTTATTTTGGTTTTTCGAGGTAGGGTCTTGCTCTAGTCCAGGCTGACCTGGAATTCACTACGTAGTCTCAGGGTGGCCTTGAACTCACAGCAATCCTCCTACCTTTGCTTCCCGAGTGCTGGGATTAAAGGCCTGTGCCACCACTCCTGGCAAGCCGCTTTTTTATTTATTATTCATAGCCAAATACAGCCTATTTCTAGATCTGGACTTTGTGAATTTTATGGAAAACCTGAAGTAAGTTACAGAGGGTGGTTGTATTTAAACAGGCTAGGATGTGGAAATTTACACTTAGTCAGGTGATCTGCTAAACTGCTTTCTCAGCAAGTTGAGAATTTTAAGGTGCTCTCAAGAGACCAAATTTGTTAAACTCTGATCAGACCGTACTTCCTAAGAAATATGGCTTATGGGCAAAATTGCTAAATGTGAAGAAGAAAACAAAGACCTTAATTTTCCAGGTCAGTTATTTATATTTATATTAAGATTGAATATGAATACTGGAAATTGACAATAGGAAGGAATTGCTTTCTCTTGATAAACTAAGCTAAACTGTTTTCAAAAAGTACATATCGTGGTAAAGTTACTATGTCAGAAGAAATTTGGAAGTGCATATGAACATATGAGGGTGAACACTTTGTTCCTTGCTTTCCCAGCACCCATTCCCCTTTTATGAACAGCCATATTTTCCACTGGGATCTATCCCTTCCCCTCCTCAATCAGTGCACGGGACTCCATCCAAACCTCCGGTGGACTGCTTGCCTAAGCACGTGACTCCAAACGTCCCATTTTTAGGCATAGTGATTGGAAGAACAATGCATGTGCCCAAAGTGGACAGTAGTCCTCTGGACTGTTGTGGAGATTTTGTTAGAGAATTTTTTCTAGTGTCAACCTCATGGGTGAGGGTCTGAGGAGGTGCTGCAGCAGAAACTCTGCCACCTTGAGAAGAGAGTTGCCAGACATCATTTTAAGGAGCCTCGGAAACACAACCAGAAATAGGAAGTGAATCCTGGAGACATGGTTGAACCCTGAAACCAGCCATGCCTGAGATCCATCCCAGACCATGTAGCTATGTTGGCCAATGAACGCCCTGCTGTTTGCCTCCTTCGACTGTTTTCTATCCCTTAGAGCAAATAATCATAAATTATTGTGTGTACTTTGCTTTGAGCTTCTGCTGCAGTTTTTGAAGATGATTTTTTGGAATGAGTATATCAGACAGCTGCTCTTTGCCCAATTTCAAAAAGAACTGATGAGGAAAGAAATAACCACCCTACGTGGCTGCATCTCGTGACCCGGCGGCACACTGCAGAGACATTCTATCCTTGGGAACCACAGAAGTTAAATGTGAGATCCAGCAGACTTCTGCCTGAAAAAGATCTCAACCATGAATATTTTAAATTATCACTAGCCTCAATCCAAACTTGCCAAGCAATACAGGATATGTATATTACATATAAACATGGACTTTAGAGGATGGGCTCACTACTTAGTTTTGCCTTATAGCATGCTGAAGACAGAGTAACAATGATAACTGAGTTTATTTCCAAGAGATTAATTCTCCTGTGAGAAAACAAAAGTCATTTCTCATTATTAAGTTGGGAACATTCACTGGATGATCAGATTTCCTCAGGGAGTCTGGGAATCTGGGGTCAAGGGCTCCCCAATGTGATGCCCACGCAAAGGGGTACAGTAACCCAACACGATTAGCCAGGCCACTCAAACAACCTTCAATGATATATGGCTTTTCCCTAACTCCTATCACAGTGTAACCTCCATAGTCCCTGAAGTTACTTAGTACCCTCTTTGCATTGGCAACATCTGAAGGCTACTGGTCATCCACACCTGAAGGAAAGGACTTTAGCCAGCTTACGAAATTAAACATGAAGCTGGAGACAGTGGAAATAGCATAACCAGGAGGACCATGCTCCTCTTACACAGCGCCAATATGGATCAGGGAAGAGAGAAGGTCATATGTATATTTGTTGAACCTTCTCTTCTACAATGTGGAGACACTCTGCGCTGTGCCCCTTGGAAGTAGGTGTTAGCTTACTACCCCACTCTTACAGACATGTTTCGCAGAACTCGACTGCTGGATACTGGAAGGTATTGGTCCAAGTAATAAGCCCAGAGGCAGAAAGGCTAAATGTTGTATCACTTGAATAAACTGAGGCTATGTGGGTAAGAGGGAAGTGGTAAATGGATATCGGAGGGGTGAACACTGTTTACCATAACTGGAAAGAGATTAAAATAAAAACCCAAATCAAATAACTAAACAAAAACTGAAGCCAGGCTTGAACCCAGGACAGGCTCCCAAACCAACGTTTTCCTCATAATAAACAGCTCTGAGTGAGCTCCTACCTGTAGAGGCGCAGATTAGCTTGGGGTAAATTACCAACATGAGGGGTAGTTACCAAAATAAACTCATTTCCACCTTGCTCCTCAGGGTTACCAATAACTACAACCCCCACTTTCAGCACCGGCATCTCCCTTTATTGTGGTTTTCCTCTAGCTTGGTCTTAAAGTCTCTCTCTGGAGAGTGGCTGTACCTTGTCCCACACTCTGGGGAAGTGTTTCTGGACATTTGAGCTACATCCCCAGGTTCAGGAAGTTTGTTTATACTGGCACATACACTTGTGGATCACATCCACCTGACCTCAGTTTATTTCTACCCAAACAGCCACTCTGTAGGAGAACTCTGACCTGGAGGAAAACTGGTTCCCAGTGGGCCAGCCAGGCAAATATAGGGAGCGGAAGCACAACAAAATAGTGACTTGACAAGAACTGTGACACTTACGGGTCCACGAGAGGATACCATGGAGGGCTGAAGGAAGCTCAGGCAGTTGGGAAGCACGAGGAGACCCATGGAGCTGCCGGCATTCTGTACTTCGGCCCATGGGCTTCATTCACAGGCTCCCCCAGGGCTTGTGCATTGGCTAAATACTGCACAACACACGTGAAGGTCAGAACTGATTCATAGGACTCTGGTGTTGACCATTAGGTCTGTGATGGCCCACAGCTGTGGGATCTACTGGGTTCTGGGTGAGGTGAAAAACCAGGCTACATCACAAACCGCCACCTGATGGAGGGGGAGGAAATTTTTAACTAGGCCAGAGATGGCCAGGTGCTGCTGGGTTTCAGTTAACTCCTGTCTAGTCTAAAAATGGATGCTGATGCAGCAACTCTATGAAGCCAATTTATGACACCTTACCTAACACAAAGTTGAAATTCTCTTCTTTTAAGGTAACATATTTGCAATGGCTTGTGTCAATACCAGCAGGGTAGATATCCACTGCTCGCCACATCAAAGTCATCTGTCTAATTGCCAGCTACACAGTTGGGAGGGGTGGTTAGGGAGAGGGTCAGGAAGCCTGTTAGTGACCCCCATCTATGGAAGATCAAAGTGCCTGCTGAGTATCTTGATAAAAACATATCCCTTGAATTCCTGTTCTCAGTGGGTTTTGCTTTTCAAGTGACATGAACCTCACATTTTATCCATCATTTTCGAAAAAGCATGATCACAGCAAGGATGACCTGGTGTTCTATCCCAGGTTTTTGATCTAATTTTATATTATTATTATTTATTGTGGTGTTGGGGATCAAACCCAGGACTTTGCACATGCGAGGCAACCCGCCTACCATTGAGATATATCCCTAGCTTTTTAATTTTACATTGTTCCATAATAAGAATAAGCTGCCAAGTGTCTACCATGAGCATGGGCTATTTTCACTCTGAGCTTTGACTGTGGCCTAGTCAAAAATGGCTATAGGTGAGACATGAATGAAATGTATTTTAATTTTAAAACTCTGAACCAATCATTTAACAGAATAGTTACAAGTACGTGACAATTGACTATTTTTCTAAAGCCATTTGTAACTTTACCAAGTTGATTCCCATCACTCCTAAATGCTTTAATGTGCATTTCTGACAAAGGAGAACCACATACAGCTGTCAAAATCAGGAAATTAACTCTGATACATGTTCCTATTTAACCCTCAGCCCTAGTCAGCCAATTATCCCAACTATGGCTTTCTGGCTAAAGGCTTTAGCTCTAACTCATACATTTTTGTCATGTCTCCTAGGACCCCTTTATGAGACTGTTTCTCTCTTTTTCTTTGACCTCCGTGACCTTCAGTCTTTGAAGATTATAAAGCAGTTTGCCTTGTGGAATGTTCTTCACCTGGGGTTTTTCTGGTGTTTCTCCAGATGCATCTGCAGCCTCACAAAGTTTAGATGCTCCATTCTAGTTACTAAGTCTTTGCAGTTAAATACGATGGGGGAAATCTTTTGAAATTATACACTTATCCACTTAACAAACTTTTATCTGGTTATTCATTTACATTTAAATAGATTATTTTTCTCAGTGGGTTATTTGTTTCACTATTTAGCTTGAGCCATAAGGTGTCTCCCATTTGGTCAGTGGGAGCTCCTTCCAGCCAGTTTCTGAGGCTGGGATATAATAGCTCCTCATTCTTGGGTCATTTCCTTTTCTGGCCAAATTTTTAGGCTCAGCTTTACTTCCTTATCCCAATCCTGTAATTATCTATTTCTCTAATGAGTCCTGATTCCTCTTAGTACAAGATGGTTCTTAGAGACCAAGATAGTCACTATTGCCAGGCATCTCAGTGGACAGACGTAGGTATTACATACACGTACAAGTGTGCATGGTGCATATGTGCACACAAACACATATCTATACTTGTTTATACATTCTGAAGAACAATTTGACATTCTAGGACTCGTTCTATTTTTCTCCTTCTTCTGTAATTCCTGGGATTGACTGTAAAATCTCTACTCCATCTCTTTAATATATTCATTTATTTTTTCAAATCTGCATTGTGCAGGCCTTCTAGACTTCTGCCTCTGCCATTCCCACATATTCCCTCTCCCTTACCCTGTTATCAGCAGTAGCTCTCTGCACAGGCTGCCCCCTGCATGACTGTCCTTCTCATCCCACTTGGCTCTGACTTCTCTGTGAGGAGGTGAGCCTTCCCTACAGTCCACTGACTGGTCTTGAATGTACTGTGTTGAGCTGTCCCTTCTCACCCTGTCTGGATGCTGGGACCAGCCTTGGATTTCCCTCACTCTGGAGTACAAGCCTCCCTCACTCTGCCCTACCTAATGACTTTTAGTACTGAATCATACAGAATGGGAAAAAGTGGTCTTTTTTGTTTTTTTAATATTTTATTTATTCATTTTCAAGGAGAGAGAGAGAGAAAGAGAGAGAGAGAGAGAGAGAGAGAGAGAGAGAGAGAGAGAGAGAGAGAGAGAGAGAGAGAGAGAACGAGAACACACCAGGGCCACCACCTTGTGGGTCTGGCATATGTGGGTACTGGGGAATTGAACCAGAGCCTTAGGCACTGGAGGCAAGTGCCTTAACAGCTGAGCCATCTCTCCAGCCCATCCTTTTGATTTTTGAAGTAAATTTAAAACATAGACTTGGTGCTGAAACCAAAACATACTTTTTGATTGAAAAGAAAGGGGGACCAGATAAGGAGATAGGGAAATCAGAGGTGCTGGCCCGGGCTCTCTTGAACTCCAGGCTGAGGACAATGGATTAGAGTACTTAATATGTCTTTTAAAGGAGCAGACTGCATCCTGGTGGAAGAGTCTTTTTGCCTTAATGGTCTGGGGAATGTCCTCAATTGGCCTAGACTTGGCACAGCAGAGGAGGTATCAGCCTGGGCCCTCAAAACCAACCACAAGTGATAGCACATATCCTTGAGGCCCCCTTCCCCACCTCGTGGTGCATGGGCCTGACTCTTGGCTGCCTGAGCAATTTGACCCTTGAAGGTACTTCTGTGCCGCATAAAAGATAATCTCCTGGGAGGCTTCATCATTTCTTTTCAGAGCTTTGAAAATAAATGTGGGCCTATGTTTAGTGCGCTATGTAAATAGGCCCCTGCTGCTTAGGAGAGTGGATTTAAATATTATTCATGAATTCAGTGAGAATCTCAATGATTATTTTATTCTGGACAGAAAATTCAAATCATTATAAAGGAAAACATGAGATTTTTAAAAAATATGTAACAGTATGTTTACTCCCAGGCCTAGATGTAAGAAGAAGTTTGCAGGAGTGGGTTGTGAAGTCTATTCATTCTAGCAGGGCCTGGAAGTGTATTATAGCACTAGGTCTTTCTGACAACACCCCAGGACAGTTCTCCTACAACCATGCCATATATCCATTCCCACAAACCCCTCCATTTGTTTAGAAAACATACTTTTTCCTTTTATTTTCTAAAATGAGTAAGGAAATTTTTGCCTTAAAAACAGGTGAAATACAATTGTGAATGGGAGGAATGTTGAAGTTCTGCCCAGAGTGAAATCCTGAAAGGTCAGGACATTTCCTGGCATTCAATACCACTCCCTCCCCATAGTGCCTGGGAATCTCTGGGAACCCTCACTGCAAGGGACACAGGCCCAGGCCTGTTTGAACAACTGGAGGGCCCTGCCTTTAGCTTGACATTATAATCTGTTATTTCCAGGCATTGTAGTAATAGAGAAGGAAACTGAAAGCCTTTATCTAGCCCCTGGTCCAGAGGTCTTGGTTCTGCTTCATCCTGATCAAGAAAACTAAAGGTGCTCTGGAAGATCAGACAGCCTTGATTAAGACAGGACTCAACATGAGCAAACACAATAGGAATCCTAGGACAGGATAGCTGGTGACCATTAGCTATCTTATAACCAAAAGCTTTCAAAAGATTATGTGTGAAAATTTCTAGGGAAAAAAAAAGTTTTGATATCAAATTACATTGTGTTTATGTATGAAATTTCTCAATAAAAATTATATATATATATACACATATATACGTTGTGTCTATTGAGTCCTTACGATACAAACACATGAGGTATAATTATAGTATATTAATTTTGCTCTAAGAAATCATACAAATTACAAAAACCCCTCTGTGATTTTCTTAATGATGTTGAAGGAAAAATTAAGATGTCTTTCTCCTAACAGTAGTGTGCATATGCATAATAATCTCCTAGGAAGCTGTTCATAATGTAGACTCCTCAGTCCTGTGATGCCTAATGAGCACACTTGGAGGGGAGGGGAAGGTGGCACAAGAGGCCTGAACTGTCTAGCACAGGGCTCTGGGCTATAGATTTCTGTCTAAATGAACATCACGCCTCCTTTAGAAAGAGAAAAATCTCAACATTATATTTGATTTGAAGAGAATAAAAGTTATAATCCAATGATTCTTAACATAGTAACCAATTCTCATCTTTTGTTCAGATGCCTAGTTTGGCATAACTGGAACTACAGGACACACGTTTATCGACTGTGTCTGCTCCTTTCCTTGGTGTTTTATTCTGCATACATCTTGTTCTACGTTGCTGGTTTCCTTCAACATAAAGTCCTCCATGTAGTTTCATTGACTGGCTTCAGGTACTTTATTATTGTCCTGCTACTGATCATTTCACTTGCTTCTGGTTTAGCTGTGTCTTCACTCCTATGATGCTTTGCCTTGACCTCTAGATCTGATCCTTGTGGTAGATTCCCTTCCCTGCCAGATCTGTGCAACATATGAATGCTCTCCTTTTGTCATCTTCCTCTCAAGTCAGGGCCCAGCTCAGTCCACCAGCTTCAACTTCAAGCATGGTGCTTTCAGAGGTGGGGAAGCTGTGGAATTTTCATTCAGTCCAATTACTAAAGACTGTTAAGGGCAATTGTGTCTGTGTGTGCACAAGCTTGCCCAGGTCTCTGGGGGTTCATTGTAAAAACAAACAAACAAACAAAAAGCCCAAATAGGAAACTCAGAGAAGAGCTTGGGGTCTTTGAGGAATGTGGTAACTATTAAAGAACCAGAGAAATGCCATCCTGGAATTAGAAATTATTTTGCAACAAAGTTCTGCTTGATTTTACCATGCCTTAAACTGGTCTGGAATTTCTCTGCATGTGCTCTACCCCTCCCATGAATCTCCCACCCTGACTATGCTATCACTCTTCCTGGGCCATGAGAAGACCCAGGCCATCCAGAGGACAAAATGCCAACAGTGCAAAAGGGTTAATGGCTAAAAGTTGTAAAAGAGTTAACTACAGGGAGGCCAAACTTCTCCCCCCTAAGATAAGACAGAGAGGATAGTTTATACTAGGGAAGAGTGCTGCCCTGAGAAACAGACAGGGCAAACGTAGACGCAAAGATAATGAATAAACATGCCTTAAAAGTTGCTTATACTTTGAAGAGGTTATCTAGTTATTTTGACTCACATGGAATTTACAGCTAACTGTACTATTTCACCTCTGTGAGTCCTGCCTAACTGCACTCCAGTTTGAAAATTCCTTATTGGAAATATTCTGAGGTTTTGGAGATAAAAGCTCCACTTAGTCCTTTGTTTGCTGCTAGTCTCCTGAGCCCCACATTTGGGTGAGACAGCTGCTGGCCAGCTAGCTCCTGTGTGCAAAAATACAGCTTGCTGCAATTTGGCCTAAATTTGAGTCTGTGGTCTTTTCTTTGCGTTAGTGGGTTTAACACTATCACTTCTCTACCACCATCAGCTTCTTAACAAACTGAGGAATAAAGCAAGGGATTAGCAGCTCAGTGGCCAAGACACTTCTGGTACTGACCAAAGCTGAGATGGGACCCATTCTGTGAGCACACGTTCTTCTCTAGGGCTGCCTCCAGGTTGTGCAATGTTATGGGTAATGTTATGAAGCTTTGGTCTATGTAACCCATTTGATAGCAAAACTGATAGGAATTTGAGGCACTGTGATGTATTCTATGCTTAGAACAACAAATAATCATTAAGGAAATACTTTCATACCTATAATCTAATCAATGCATGGGAAGAGTTTTCATGGTATCCAGGCACTATCTCTTCCTGTCCAGGATCAGGAAATATTTAATATTCATGTTTCTTATAATGTGCACGGTTCCTGGCCAATTTTGTATTTCTCACAGTAAATTCAGAAGAAGTGGCATTAATGCTGTTATTATTCATGATGCCCTGGTTTTTCAGAAAGGATATTGGAATATCACGAGCTTTCATGCCTCTGCATTTTTTCAGTTCTATTTATTTAATGCTGGATACATCATTACTCCTGACACTACATCAGCCTAAGTGTCATTTGTGAACAGCAGCCTCCACAACTCTATGAAAGGTGGTGTTGTGCTTCATTGGTAACGACCACCTACGCAAGTCTCATCCAGGGTATTCAGGAAAATGTGGACAACGATTCATTCTCTAGACTTAAGTGTATGGTTTGAATTTTATAGCATAAATTGATGGCTTATCTTACAACACTTCCTCTCTTGAACGCACTAGACTGTGTTCACTTTAGGACGTGCTTTCTTCCCATGTGGCTGCATTCTGCTCACCACCAGAAGGATGAAGAGCCATTGCCCAATTTATTTTAGCTCAAGACCAACCTATCAAGGCAGGAGGTCTCCATGGTTGGAACAAGGAGAGTACCACCTGAAGAGGTGGGGTTATGGAAGTTTAGGAGAGAGACCCCACACAATGTTGCCAAGCTCCTCCTTAACCCCTCTCCAGTTGGGGCTTTGGCTTGCTTCCTGCAGGATAAAAACGGGCATTCTTGTGGGTATTCTTGTTTGATTTTTTTTTTTCTTAAACATGTATGTAGTTTTTTTCTGGTGATTTTTTTTTTTTTTTTTTTTTTGATTCCACAACCTAATACCCTAACAGCAGAGGGGCCATTGTGACAGTTTCAGGCAAGTTCACAGATTCTAGGCCTGACCCCACCTCCCTCTCCCCTGAGTGGGAGGTGTGTCTAACCAGAGCTCAAACATAGATGCTAAAACTGATTGGTCAGGTATGGACCAACCAGCTCTCTCTCTGACTTACCTGGGGAGGTTTTAAAGTCACTGAAACAAAGTCCAGTCTCTTATTCCTGCATATGGCATTTTAGGAGGACTTCTGAATCTCCAGGCCTTAGGAAGGATCCAGATTTTCCCCACATGAACATTTTTCCTCATGATGCAAGCCCTCTGTTATCTTTTCTTCTTTTGCTTGTTTAGCTGAACAGCATAGATTTTGGCTAAAACCTCTCCCACGTGTTCTCTCCACACTGGTGGTTAGAGATCTCTGTAACTTCACATTTTTCTTTAAATAAAGCCTCCCACTGTACCTTATCCTCTGGTGTTCTATAATTTGAATTCTTTAACTTTATAGACAATAATTCAGGTACTCCTTAAATTCTGAGGTGCATTGGAATTTGCTGGGTATTATATAAATTCTAATCCCCAGCTCCACCATTACAGGGTGACAAACCTAGGTAGGTGTCAGCACTGTGAATGACAGCATATGGTATAGGACACCTGCCTTATCTCTTCAGTGACATACATCTGAGATGACACTTTGGCTAGCCCTTAAAGTTTTTGCATCAGACACAACAGCCCATCGCACATGGGATCCAGTTGTCATGAAACTCTGCCCGTCAGGAAGGCAGATTTACTCTCTAGGCTACCCTGCTGGAGCCTAGCTTGGAAATAACCTTGAGAATAACCTCTCAGACACATGTCTTGGGGTCCTTCATGCATTTTAGTAAGTGCATTGCATCAGTGGGTGAGAACATCCTGCAGGGAGACAGCCATTAGCAGCACCTGAAGAGAGCCCCGTGCTTTACAGAGGAGGCAACATCAAGATCAAGTAAACTTCGGCTCAAGCTAGCTGCTCAGGACAAGACAGAAAGGAGATAGGGGGAGGGAAGGAGAGAGGGAGGTAAGTAGCTAATGCCTGTCACCTCTGGAGTGACTGACAGGTGGTATTTAGCTCTTTCTGGAATCCTGGGGCATGTAAATATCACCTCTTCTCAGTCTCAAGGAAGGCTGCACTGAAAATCCTCAGAAAACCCTCAATTTGTATTTCCATTAGGAAAGAAAATATTCTCCTTGGGTGTAAGGACAGATCTTCACTGACATTAACAGGTTACCAGAGAACTGGTTCTCAATTTACAAGGCAAAATGCTCCCTTCTTTGTCTTTTAAAATCCCAGCAGGTTTCCTGCTTCAGGACAAGAAGCAATCACAGCTCCTGGGGATCATTAATCAGTGTTTTCATCCTTAAGGAGCTGAGAAATCCCATTCTGCAGCACCACTGTTTTCATAAAGGGCCAGCTGCAGATAGCCAGGTCTGAAAAATGACTGCTTCCACACTCCAAACTTAAAGTGGACTCAACATGGTAGCAGAAAAAGATGCACCAACAAATTATGATTTTCCCACGTGTCTGCTGACAGGTGTGAATAGCTATGGGCACATCAGGTTTGAGGCAAATGCAAGTTACTACATGAAGGCCTTTCTCATTTAACTGTAGCTGTTACTTGACTCGCCAGAACATGGCAATGGGGACAAATTGCCAGCAACTCTTGGCATAGTGGAAAAGACATGTCTGCAGTCTGAAGACCTAAATTCAAGTCCTGGTTCCAGTGTTTCCTGTAACTGTGTGATCATGGGCAAGCCACTGTTGGCTCTGTGGTGATTTCTTTCTGTCCTAAAAAGTTTTCATTGATTCTGAGTACAAAGCAATCCAGGAATAGAATAGCGCCTTCTGCCAAGCTGCTCTGGCAACACTGTTGTAACCTCCCATGGTATCTGTTACTTGGAGATGAGAGGTCCTGGGTATCCATTTACCAAAGGATTAGCTGCTTGGGCAGATGCCAATTAGGACAGAGCAAGAATTATAGAGATGATCTAAGTGTGATAGAGCAGGGACTGGACATGTACCCTTATTCAATCACAGCTCCCTGCCCAGGAGTTACCAGGCTTCCTTTGATCACATTATTCTCACCCATTTACAGGAGGCAGGATTGTGTCTGCAGAGCATTTGAAATAGAAACTTCTGCATCTGCTGAGGTCACTATTACTTTTCTCAGGCAGGAGAATCAATCACTTTGGAGTTCAGGCTGCTCTTCTTAGCCTCTCTAGGCTTACTGTGATATTTAATAGGTAATCCCCAATTTCTGAGTAGTTTTTGGTCTAAATCTTTAGTGCCCTCCTCCCTCATTGAAACAATGTTTAAAGAGTTATTACGATTATAGGGGGGCCTACAAGGACTATGTGCAATGCAGCTGACATTTACTTTATACTTTCTTGGAATATGAACTCACTCACCTAGGCAGGAGGCCATGTAATAAAACAGTCAAGAGCAAGCACTAGCTGGAATCTTTACTAATGGCTACATGACCCCACAGTTACTTAAGCTGTTAGTGGCTTTTGGAGGTGCTAATAGTGTCTGCTTCTAAGTAGTTTTGTTAGGATCAACTAAAATATGTGTAAAATGACCTCCAAAAATTCCTGGATTGGAGCATGCATACAATATACAATTGACAATACACAAATTTTTCCCCACACTTTTCGTGTTCTATATAACCAAAGAGCTAACGACATAGCGGCCTGCTAGTAACTACATAAAGGCCTCCTTTCTAGTAATGGGGATGTCCGTGTTTTTGGTTAGTGTTCCCCAGCGACAAGGCTCAGCTTCCCTCCCTCACACTGCTGGTCTCCTTTTCAATCCACTCCTGTGGATTTTCTCCCAGCCAGAGCTCCTGTCTGGTTCACCACCTCAGCACGCAGTGGCTACTAAGAGCTTTGGCACCCTTCCTCACACCCCCTTTTTGCTTCAGCTTCCTGCTCCCTATTGGGAAGACAACTGACCCACCTTCTTGCTAGCACCAGTTCTCTGGCTGGCACCTGAGTGGGAGGACTCAAGTAAGGTGCCCCCCACTAGTCCCATCAGCTGTAACTGGGTGGAGTAGGGTTTGTGACCCATTTTCTTTCATCAGCAGGGCTACAGGTAACAGGAGACAGTTCTTCAATGATTTGTTTCTGCCTTTTCTTTTTTGAGCAAAAGGAAGGCATGGATAGTGTTTTGTATGGTCTTTTCAAATAGGGGTTGTACAGCAATCTAAAAAGAGATATATTGTTCCCTTCTCCCTTCCCAGGTCAAAGGACAGATTTCTTTCTTGTTGAAGATAACAGGCTTGCCAGCAGCCCCTTTATGGACTGGGGTTTCCTAAGCTATCTCCTCCACTGTGACACTCACTGTGTGTGCAATGCATCACCTGCAACAACTTCAGCATCATCCGTGAGGACACAGTGGACAAAAGGGGCTAATGCAACCAGAAAATTTTGGCTGCCCACTGGGCTTTATCTCATACATTCTGCTAGAACCTAGGACTTGTTAGGCTGTAAGCAGTATAAAATAGACCCTTCACAGTTCTTGACAATGAGAAAGTAAGTTCTCATTAAAGTGGAATGGCTATGGAAGGTACTGCATTGAACTCACACAGCTGTCTAGTCAGCTTCTTCTTTGAGTTTTGCCTTCAACTGGATTAGAGAAGCTTTATGTAGGGCTTTCATGGCTTTTATATTTGGAGGATGGGCAAATGCACTGTAGAGCAGTGGTAGACTGAGAAGAGGAACCCAAGGATGGGGTTAACACTTCTGTCCTCTCTGAGTGCAACTAACACAACCAAATGTGACAGCTTTGTGTACCAGTGCTGCTTGCGGAAGCAGGTGGGGGCTGCTGGACCCAACTGTGTGTCTACACCCCATTTGGTCTCGTTGGTGCCCACTGTACATTTATACAGCTCACTCAGCTGCTGTGGGAGCTACAAGAGAGCAAGTTTGGCAATATCAGAAGTGTTTCTCCTGGCTAAGCCTTAGTAAGACAATTTGGAGGGCATGTTGGCCCTTGGTCTACATGTTATGTTTCCAAAACATAAATTTTGCACCAGAGGAAAATTTTGCCAGCAGAAAGGTAATGTTTCAGAACTACCTGGTTTATGTTCCATTTTCTAGACAAAAACATAGTAGATGCTTTATGTGTGAATGCCTTAAAGAGCATGGGGAAAAAGAGAAAGGTAATAATAAACACAAGATAAAGTGAAACTCTTGTCAAGTTTAGCTTCTCTCCTTTCTTCCTGGCCCCATTGTTAGTTCTTTTGAAAATTTGAAACATCATGGTTTGCTAGCATGTGACCCTCCAAAAGACCACCAACCTACCAATGGGCCCTCCACACACCAGTCACCTGGACCGCAGTCTGAAGAGGCTTGACATGCCATCCTGTTTAATTCAGTATTTATTAGTAACTGGGACAATGCCATTAAATGTCAAATATGCTTCTTCAAAACTGGAACCTAAAATCACAAGGATGTTTACAAGTTAAATGTAGTGAGGATGAATGCTATCTTTCAATTAGGCTAAGAGGAAATCAGTGAAGGTTAGGAGTGGACACTGGCACACCAGCAATGCCCATGAAGCTCTTCAGCATGAAACACCGTGATACACCTACTAATATTGATGGCAGCAATAACCACAGCATACTATTAGCTGTAACAGTCATTGGAGAATCTTCTTGGAGTTGGCAAAAATGTCCCTGAACCCTGTTCTAGATTACAGAGAAACTGTATTTGATTCTAAGCAACATTTTTTTCTGTGTATATGTATGTGGTATGCATTTGTGTGTGGACATGCACATGTGTGAATGTGCATGTGGAGGCCAGGTTGATGTTGGGGTCTTCCTGTTGTTCTCTACCTTTTAAAAAAATTTGACAGGGTCCTTGGAGATAGGGTCTCATGGAAGCTAGAAGTCACCTATTAGGCTAGACTATCTAGCTGGTAAACTCTAGGGATCTATTTGTCTCTGCCTCCCCAGCAGGTGTATACTGCTAGACCTAGCTTTTAAGTCTGTGGGTGTACACGGCTATCCACTGAGCTATCTCCCCAGCCCTGAACAGCATATTTTAAGAGAGGGATTACAAGAGCCAAGCACTGACTGGTTTGGAATAAAAGCCCTATAAGACTTCAAAAAGAGGGAAGCCAGAGGGAGTACAAGAAGAGATGCTACACAGAATAGTTTCTTCAGTCCAGTATGACATGTGTTCTATTGATAAACAACTTGAGTGACACTCTAACAAAATCCATCCCTGGGGTGCCAGGTGGCTCTACCCAGCAATGGCTGGATGGAACTTGCTTTTATAAAAGGATTGGGCCATTATAATAGAAGAATATGCCATATCTCTACCTCTGAGACTGTATTTTTTCTAGCACATGTTCATTGGGAAAATGAGAATTATAAACCTTTATTAGTTTTGTCTAATATGTATACAGTATTAGCACCCAAATGGCTCTTCTGAAATGAATCAAGTCTTTGAACCCTTTGTGAACCACAAAGGATCTTTCAGTAAGTCTATTTGATAAAAGTCCCATGCTTGATTTGGACAAAGCCACTGAAGTGAGGCAAACTCCCTTCCTGTAACTTTGATGAGAGTTTCGACAGTCTAGTCAATGTGGAAATCTGGCTCTGTAGAAGCCTATGGGATTGCTAAAATTGTCACAAAGGAGAGGGTGACTATTTCTTCAGAGTCACTCTAACAGCAGGAAGTCCATCAACTGTATTCTTGTAAGGGTATCTGTAGGGCTTTCTCAGATTGTACTTCAGGAACTAAAAACAACCATGTGCCAGGAGCACAGTCTAGACTTCCTTAATGGCTGTGTTCTTTGTGATTAACTCTAAACCATTCAGTGATTATGTATAACAGTGATATGATTACACAATTAAATATTAGAAATGACCACCGAGTATATTCTGTTTATTATGATTTACACGGAAAATGATGGGCTGGAGTTTTAGAACAATAAACCAATCATTACAGTTAGACCTGGGCTTCTGAAGAACTTGCATTCCATTTTAACAGCTCATATATATTTAACAGCTTATATATAAATTCAGATCACAAATAATCTTAAAAGTTAGCTTAAAGGTAAACAAACACAAAAGAAAACCACAGGAATTTTAAATATCAGCATTCATATTCTAAGAAATAAGAAAATGTTCAAAAAATAAAATTATTAAGTCAAAACAAGAAATAGAAAAACAATATAAATGACATTTTACCAATATTTTTACTATTTTTTCTAATTTACCTTCATATATTCTTAACTTTTTCAAAAAGATCCAAGAGATCAAATAATATATTGGGGTCTGAACTTGTCAGCCTCAGCTTATTACCATGAAAGTCCTAAAACTTTACTTTTCTTTTTTAAAAATTTAAATCAAGTCTTATTTAACTCTTCTCCTTCATAGCAGCTATTTATACATAGTAGGGAGCCAACGATGAAGGACAGAAACAGATGGAAGCAAACAGTACAACAGCTACTCACGCTTGACTCTCAGCTCTGCTGGCTGAGCCTGGAACCCAACCTCTCACTCAACAACTGGCAGGTAACAGTTCAATCTTACTAGGCAAAGAAGAATATTCTCTTTGGGACAGCTGCTATCTAGGAGAAAAAAAAACCAAGGTCCCTTAATACTTCTAAATATAATGTGTGGCTGATTGGAGAGAAATCTGTAGCGATGTAAGTTTAACTAGTAAATGCCACAACTGATGAACACTATTTGAAAGGAAACTAACAAAAAATAATCACACTAGTCACAAATTTCCACAATATACACATGAGAAATAATGTTAATCTGGGTTGACTTCTTGACACTAACTGATTACCAATGAAATCTGATGTGGAAAGCTCACAGAGTAGAAAACAAGCAAAGATTAGTTTATACAACAGTGACTATATACACCAGAAGGAAAACATGCTAGTTAAAGCAACATGAAGGCCTGAATGTAAGCATCCAAAGTCATAGAAGCCCCAAAGAACCCCTAAATTACAAATTCACCACATTACATGCATGCAATGTTCACTTTTGTTTTCCCCATAAAAGGATACACAATATTTTGCTATAAATACCAGCCACATTTACAATATATGCAAAAATTAGAATGCAAGTGTTATGTTCCTTATATTTAAGCCTCAAATGTGCCAACAGTAAAAATTCATTTATTTTTAAGAATGAAGAGATAGAATAAAAATACTCAGAAATTACAGAAAGTAAATGTAATTCTGCATTTGGGGAGCCATATAAATATTTTTGAAATAATTTATCAGTGGACCACTTAGATGGATGAACACTCACTATGTGCTTTACTATTTTACTTGCTCAAATGTGATATTCTAAAAGCCTCTCCTCTGTTGTCTAGTCTTGATAACATATCACATCTGTAAGCTACCTATTCTGCCAGTTTGTAAACTTGCCTAATGTATGTGATCACATAGAAGATAAGCTATGCAATTTTGTTTGGAGTTGTACAATTACAAACGTGACCCTGTATAAGTTTTCAGACCTCCTGAAACAGCTCACAATCAAGATTACCTTAACTATATCCAGCTAATTAAACAAATATGTCAAGAATGTTCTGGGCCTTAAAGTTTAATTTCAAACAAATAGCAGCAAACTGTAAGAGCTTACAAAGGGTTTCATAAAGCTATCAAGCTAAGTTAATTCCACCAGGACTGAGCATCACAGCTTCTTGACAGGCTTTCATAACCTAACTTTAAACACATCCAGTGAATATTTCACTACCTAGCCATTTCAGGATAGTTACAACCACAATTTAATTTTTTGATATTCAAAATTTTAGGCTATGTTTAGCATTCTGAAAAGTTTTAGTTTGAAACTAAGATGGAAAAGTAGACATCTTTTTAAGAGCCTTCTCAGAGTTATGAACCAACAAGTTTTGATGTAGTAAAAGCAAAGGGATCAGTGAAAAAGCATGCTTTAGAGTTAAATTTATTTCCAATGAAACCAAATGTCACTATTGCTGTGATCACAGTCTTCATGTCTGAGGCAAATAGGAAAGCTTAATTATAATCTTAGTGTCAGTACTTTAGACAAAATAATACCATATGCCACATAGGTGACTGCTTTGGAAGAGTTAACCCATAAGCCTGACTTTACAATTAATACCAATATATTCAACTAAAGAAAGTGAATGCACTGCTTTAACATTCCGCTTGGAAAATGTTTAGTACTCTCTGCAAACCTAAATTCAGTTTAGAAAGGTTAATGATTTCTTTCTAAACTATTGTGTATACTATATATAGCATTTTAATATATTTATATATAATTATTTGCACATCAGATTTAGAAGGAATTTGCAGATTTACTTTGATAGAACGATCTCATTTAGACTTTAAGGTTTAGGGGGCTTCCGCAGGACTGTCGTTTGCAGGTGGGACATCAGGACCGGATTCGGAAGGAGCAGCTGCCGACGCTTCAATAACTGCAGGTGGGAAATGACGGCGGCACACAGGGCACGTTCCTGACTGGAAGGAAGGTGTTGAAAACCAAGTTAATAACTACCAGAAATACCCTAACTACCACAGAAGTATCGTAAAAGAGAAAATACAGTATTATTCTAAAAGTCAAATAAATATCTTAAAAACAAAAATCAAATAAACCTCAAACCCATACAATACAGAATGACAAAATTTTAATGTTTTTTTTAATTGCCATTTCAAAATTTTAATGCCAGACTTTATTTTTGAGAGTAAACAGTGTCTCATAATCATCATTTTACCCTTAAGGTAATCCACCTTTCATTTAGTGAGTTTTAATTGAAAGCCTCCATGCTTGGCATGGATGCTGAATTATAGTGCACAGCCTCATGGAAGTCACAATTTAGTTTAACAATGACCTGGATTAAATTACTGCTCTTTTATCTATTATCTATATATTAGAGACACCACACAATTATCTCACCATATCATTCCCCCCCCAGCACCTTCCTCATATATGGATATATCAAAGCCTCACTTTAGTGTAGACAGGTATGTTAAAGCAAGCAGATGGACCTCAGACCTTTCTTTATTAGCCATGTAATTCTTTTCCAAAAAGAGATGGAGTTAGGTGCCTTCTAAATGACAAAACAAATCAACCGCAGACCTGGGAAGGAAGGCAGGGAAGGGGAAACAATTATACTGGGAGCACCACATTTTAGGACCAATGGAAGATAACAGAGATATGGCATCTGATGAAAGATCATTTCCTCGCAAATCTTGTCTTTTTCCAGAGATCTCCCTGACAGAAAAGGTGACTGAAGAGATAATGTATGAAGGTGACAAAGATCAAATAATTTTTTTACCTTGAGTTATAACAAAGTCAAGTATAATTTAAGGCTGTGAAATAAAGATAATGTTTACAATTTAATCATATCTCAATTTCACCAGCAATTATTGTGCACTTGCCATACAGAGTGGGCTCTAACAACAATATCACACAGAAGTGCATTTCTGACCAATGACACACTAGCTGTGCAATCTTGAATCAGGTAAGAATTAGAAGAAAAAGGAACTAGGATACCAACACATACTTCACACACTCCTCAGTTCTTGTGAGGATGAAGTGGGCATATCATCTAGCAGTCCTGAAGCCAACCAGGCACAGGAAACACTGGGTCCTTCTGCAACCATCATGGAAGTTTAAAGAAAGCTTACAGTAAGGATAGGAAAAGTGGCATTTCAGCTTATCTACTTAGATCATCTACCCTTAGAAAGTAGGGAGGGAGGATCATATTTTGGCTTCATAGCAGACACGTAGAAGCATGAACAAATATACCAACAAACAAATCTGAAGAGAGAGGCCACGTGACAGGTCTTCAAAGACATAATAGAACCTTTGGACTATTTCTTGGGTGAATAGATATCAATCTCATTCTCAATCCCCTTTAAGACAAGAGAAGTAACGTAAGCAGAGCTGTATTTTAGAGAACACCTTTAGAGGTGCAAAAATGAAGTAGGTAACTAGCACACTAGTTAAAGCAGTAAGGGTTGAAGAGCTGATGCACAGTAGTGGAAATGAAATGAGGAAATGGGACCTTATGGACACAGACATACATAGTTAAAAGTTGGTTAACCTGTGATTTTTGCTTTACTGTGACTTTCAAAAACATTTATTTCTCCTACTAGTCCCACCATGTATAAGCTCTTGAAGTTCTTTCCTAGTAAATTCTGGTCTTAAATAATTTGTGGCTATTTTTCCTACACCAGGTGTTTATGTGCTAGGCAACCTATTAAATTCAATATGAATAATCTATTTCAATTTTTATAATTACCTTGGGGAGATGAATTATTATTGTGTGGTACAGCTATATATGCTGTATCAACATAATGTCAAATAAACAGGTTAAGACAAATAATCAAGAATAAGATTTCCCAAATTATATTCTAGGGGAGGGGCAAGATCAAAGAAAGCAATATTTAAAGTCATTACGAATCCACCAGGCATGGTGGCCTACACCTTTAAACTCAGCACTCAGGAGGCAGAGGTAAGAGGAGGATCGTTGTGAGTTTGAGGGCATGCTGAGAATATATAGTGAATTCATGTCAGCTTGGGTTAGAGAGAGACCCTACCTTGAAGAAAAAAAAAGTAATTAAGAATCCAAGACTACACTTTAATCCAGAATACCAGGAAATCTCTTAAGACTCAAAACACATAATGTCCACATAGGTGATACTCATCAAATATCAATCCTGTTGGTAATATGCTATTTATTGAAGTCTGACTGGTCTTTGTAACTTTTATCATAAATTAAGCTTTATTTGTAACTTTGTTATTAATAAAACACCTCTAATTTATTTTTGATTTTTTTTTTTTGAAGTACAGCCTCACTCTAGCCCACGCCTCAAATTCACAGTGATTCTACATTTGCCTCCTGAATGCTGGGATTAAAGGTGTGTGCCACCACATCCAGCACCTGTAATTTTTATTAACAGCTATGATCTGATAAGATTAAAAGAAAAAAAATTCATGGACACTGACTACCTCCCAAGGACTATGGATTATCTCACTGAATTCTTCCAACTTGTATGACATACATGTCATCATAAATATCAGTTAATAAATGTTAGAAACATGCTAAAAATTAAAAATAGAAAGCCAGCAGTATTCCATTCTATAACTTTGACCTCAACTCAAATGTGCATTATACCTCATAAAACATTTTGTGTTCCACCAATCTAACTCTACCAAGTATTTCAGAACAATTCTTTAAAATAATATATGCTTAATACAATCCCAAAACAAATTCTTTGATAAATAAGCAAATAAATATTTTTAAAGTTCAAACAGAAAAACATGCTCAAGAATATATAAGAAAATAATAAATGTTAGAAAAAAATTGTATAGTTCTTTTGGAAAAAAAATAAAGAAATGAAATACCACAAATGTTAAAGTTTAAGTTACTAGAGAAAGGGCAGATGTGTATACTGGTGGGTAGAAATACTGGTTATTGGGACTGAAGCAGAAGCAGGAATGAGGAAGAAACAAGAACTGAGAAGAAGAAAACAAAAGATTGCAGCTGAACATTTCTACACTGTATTGCAGAGATTTTAAATAGTTTTTTGAGAAGATGAAGTGACAGTAAAGGAGGAAAAACAATGAAGAAAGGAACAGAAGGAGAGAGTAAGGAAGGGAGGAAGAACAAGAAGGAAAAGGAAGTGTGTTTCTAGGAAAGACCAGGAGCTGTAACCACAAGAAAACAATCCAAGAAAGTTATCTGGGTATTCCTAACCTAGATGGTAAATATCCTTTGTATAAAAATAGAGATCAGAGAAAATGTTAAAGTAATTTTCTTATTTCTTAAATATATCAAGTGTACGTAAAAGTTACTAAAACAAGAGGTACTACAAAGGTTGTTTAGTGTCTCTCGAGCATCTTCAGTAGCACCAACACACACAAGTAGAACACTTGTTGGGAGCAGTATCAAAGACTTCTTTCAATACTTTTGACAACACCAGAGTTTAGAGTTCTGACTGAAAATATGTAGCTACATGAAATAGGCTTAAAAGTCACTATTGTTACTACTTGTAGGAGAAACTACTGAATATTAATTTTAAAAAGGTAAACCTCAAACTTACCTTCTGTAGCCAGATGGAGACACAAGGCTTGTGAAAGAAATGGTGACAGGGCAATTCTGTTGCTATATCATCCTTAATGTACTCACTGCAACAGATTGGACAGCACTGCTCCTGACCAATAGCTGAAATCAACAAATGATTTACATCTATCAATCATACCAAGTTAAATTTTAATCAAATTATCAGTTAACATTACTTTACAGATACCTGCAAAAGATCCAAGAAGCAGACTCTAGTTCACTGACTGGCAAACAGGTCTCTAACACATGATGTGAAATTTAACTAACATTACTTTTGTATAAAACATGACCAGAGAGCAACTGTCTTAATCCATTATTTATAAATTTAAAACCTATTAATAGTAAACATTTGTCTGCTTCTGGCTTGTGCAGAAAATAGTTTTTCATTTCTTAGGTGCATTGATAATACACCGAAAAAATGCAGTGTGTTATTCAAAATTTGAGTCAACTTTGCCCTTACCAGTGTGATCTTCGAGAACAAGGGTCTCTGGAAGACCATCAATGCTTTCCTTACTAGCAGGTGGATTGGCCACCTCAACATCCACTGCAAGAGACTCTAAGTGTGCCAGTGCGGTCTGGAAAAAACAAGTCACAGTTTGTGTTAGGAAATACTTTAAAACAGTAATGGGAAATTATTTTCAAGTTAACATATCAAATTATGTCCTTCACAATCTTTTCCTATACTTTGCCTCTTCTAGCTCCTTTCCAAAAGGAAACACAATGATCATTAAGCCAAAAAAGTGTGTGTATGTGTGTGTGCACAGAAAGTTGTATTTCTGTTAAGTAAAAATCTACCCTGTTCTCAGTATTCTACTTGCTCACTAAAACCACTTTTCAGAGGAGTGGCTATCCTTCCAAATAATGACTTCCTGGGTGAGCTCAGTAACATGAAGAAAACAAGACTTCCTGACATAAAGTAAAGTTACTAGATGTTCAAGGTATTAAAGCAATGAATTCCCTCCTGAGTGGCTTTATGCTGTATAGTCAGCACATCCACATACCAGCTCACAAGTATTTCTAGGTTATCTGGGCAGTCAACTTCATTTACAGATGCAAGCATCTGCACATTACTAACTATTCTAGGGGTTGGGGACTTAGCTCAGTGGTAGAGCAACTTGCCTAGTAAGTATATGCCCCTGAGTTAGGTCCTAGCACTGAAGAAGATGAAAAAAAGTTCCTGTTCTACAAAAGATGGTAAGAACATTAGATCACAACCTTTTAAGTATTACTTAGCCTATTTCTTCCCACATGCCAATTAGAATAGAAAAGCAGGCAGGCTTTGTATCTTCTTTCTTGCCACTTTTATAATTATGTATTTTCATGTATTTGCTACATCTTCTGCCTGGTGTTTTCTGTCCTGCGTTTAAGTCCCATTAATTCCTCAGAGACCAAGTCCTGAGCCTGTGTCAGTGGTCCCAAGCCACAATGGCATTTACCTTCTGAACTACTCAGTATTTAAATAACTAATATTATACAGCTAATTACTTGTCAGTAACATATCCTAAGAATAGCATAACATCACAGAGCTATAAAAACCCTGAGCACCTGACTTTAAAACATACTACAAAGCCATAGTAACTAAAACAGCATGGTATTGGCAGAAAAACAGACAGTCTGACCAGTGGAAAAGAATTGAAGAACCCGCCTTAAAAGCAAGTAACTTCAGCTACTTAGTCTTCAACAAGGGTGCCAACAATGTATGCTGGGCTAAAGATAGCATCTTCAAAAAAATGGTGCTAGACATATTGGATAAACACATGTAAAAAAAATGAAAATAGACCCACTCCTTTCACCATGCACAAAGATCAACTCCAAATGGATCAGAGACCTCAATATTAACCATACAACCCTAAATACCCTGGAAGAAAAAATAGGAGGAACCCTACATGAAATAGGAGTAGGGAATAAGTTCCTGAGCAAATCTCTGGTAGCCCAGGAAGTGCAACAGTCACTTAACCAATGGGACCTGATCAGGCTCAAAAGCTTCTGTACAGACAAAAACACCGTTCTCAGAGTCAATAGACCCCTTTCAAATTGGGAGATGATTTTCGCCAGCTACAACTCAGACAGAGGCCTAATTTCCAGAACCTACAGAGAACTCAAAAAAAAAATTAATAACAAAATCCCAAACTGCCCCCTCACAAAATGGGGCACTAATCTCAACAGAGAATTCACAGAGGAAACACAAATGGCCTTGACTCACCTAAGAAAGTGCTCAGCATCCTTAAGCATCAGGGAAATGCAAATCAAAACCACAATGAGATACCTTTCTTACTCCTGTCAGAATGGCAATCATAAAGAAAACCAACAACAATCGTTGCTGGTGAGGATGTGGGGAAAAAGGAACCCTCATTCACTGCTGGTGGGATTGCAAACTTGTTCAACTGTTATGGAAAGCAGTGTGGAGACTCCTGAACAGAATGGACATAGAACTACCAATGGACCCAGCTATCCCTCTACTAGGCATCTATCCACAAGATGCCACATCCCGACACAGAAACATTTGTACAACTATATTTATAGCAGCTCAATTCATAATAGCCAAGAATTGGAATCAACCCAAATGCCCATCCATGGAGGAATGGACAGCACAACTGTGGTATATTTACACGATGGAATTTTACTCAGCTGAAAGGAAAAATGACATATCAAATTTTAGGAAAAAATGGTCTGACTTTGAGCAGATCTTACTAAGCGAACACTCAAAAGAACAGAGAATCAAACGCCACATACGCTCCCTCATATGCGGTCCTTAAACAGGATAACCGTAAACTCTATCCAGACTAGTAGAAAGAAGTGAGAGGTTATGAATGAGGGGTCAGGGATGGGGGAAGGGGAATGGCTTAAGCATGAAGCTAAACCAAATTAGGTTCAAAAACACAAAATCCTCACGAGCATACTGTAACCTATAGAGCAAGTAGTGGGCATCAACTGGCAAGAGGGGCCATGAGTAGTAGGGGAGAGAGTCTAATCTAAGCCTGTGAATAATTGATCAGTCTGAAAACCCCTGGTGAGTGCCACCGGTTCCTTCCCTCACTGAGCTAACCCTACCAACGGACCGCAGGCAGATAGCTGAGATCCTGGCAAGAGATGAGCCACCACAGTCATATCGTGGAGGCTCCATATGGAACCCCGCAGAGAATGACAGGATGAACAAGGGACCCACAACCACAGCCATTCAATCAACACAGGATAAGCCAGTGAGACAGAAACCAACAATTTCGACACAAAAACCCCTAAGCTCACAACATTAAAGCAGCCTTAATACTCACCCACCACGACTCAGGGAATTGAGCGGAAGAGGGGGCAGAAAGATTGTGAGAGCCGTGGTGGAGGAGACTATCCAGAGGCATGGCACCCCTCATACTTGGGCCAGGAGAACCGGGCTGAATACTAGGCTATCCATGGTCCCCTACCACAAGGACTGATCCAGACAGCCCATGGAGGATATCCTGCTGACTGGGGATGAGGAGGGGGAGCATCAGGGAATTGGGGATAATAACTCATTGTTTGCCCACTAAATAATGTAACTCATTATGGACAATAAAAAAAATTAAAAAAAAAAAAAAAACCCTGAGCATGAATCCAGCTTAACATTTCACTCCTGAGATGACTATCACAGCTGGGCCTCCCTTCCTGGTGGGAATACAAAATGGCACAGCCACTACAGAAAACAGTGTAGTGATTCCTTCAGCTATTACAAATAGAACTGCCATGTAACTTCTCAATTCAACTTCTAGGTAAATAAGCAAAATAACACCTGAAAGCAGAAACCACAGTAGATACCTGTGTATTCATGCTGATCACAGCACTACTTACAAGAGCTATAAAGTAGGAAAAGCCCAAGTGACCAATGATGGATGAATGCATAAACATGTTGTACATGTATACAAAAGAATATGACTCATCCTTCAGAGAGGAAAGAAATTCTAATATATGCTACAACATAGATGAACTCCTTAAAGACATTATGCTAAGTCATAAGCCAGTCACAGAAATATAGATCCTATATTATTCCACTTACATGCAGTACATAAAGCAGTAAAATTCATATACAAAATTACAATGGTAAAGGCAAGACAAGGAGTTTTATTTTTAATAAAACGTGAATGGTATTGAAATATACACTTAAAAATTAACCAGGATTTTTATTACTATAGATAATAGATAATTACTATAAATAATTAGGCTTAGGAGAATGCATAGCCAAGCCTCAAGTAAACTCAGAACCAAGAAAGAAAAAGGCAGAAAGGCACACTGTAATATTAACACCAAATTTACTCTGGATTGCAGAGGCACTGCAAAAAAGAAACAGTGTGGCGGTAACTGAGTGGCTAAAATTCACCTTTCATTTCTGCTCAGAGAAAGTAAATCTGGGCCTTTTAAATTTTTTTCGGTGTCACCTAGCACAGTCTTGAGCCTAGTCAGTAGGAGGTACTGGGGACATCACAGTAGGAAAGGACTCTGCTTCATGGCTCCCCTTGGACGTACTGGGTAGGACCCACACTATATGAGGCTGTACTATGTCCAGATGCTTCTTGGGCACCAGGCTTCTCCAGGAGAAGTAACATCTCTCAGTTTCTTCTATCTAGCAACTTCACTATATGGTGGCTAGCAGCTTCTCTTGGAATTCATAGCAGTGTTTCCAGTTGAGCTATGTCCTGGTGAACAGAGGGCAGTTAATGTTAAGTTCTTGAGAGCAAATGTCCAAATAAGCTCTGCTAGCATTGTAGCATATAAGCCATGGCTATGCCAACCCCTACAAGGTCAGCTGAGGAGTGGGGAGGAAGTGCTCCATCCAGAAAGAAAGCTGTTTTATAATTCTGCTCTTTGTATATTCCTACTAATCCTTAATGAGGCAATGCCTTATTATTCTATTCCTCTATTGTAGGTAACAATAATTTATATTAAAGTATTCTTGTAAGCTTGTTTTCTTCTCTGATTGAGCCCAGACCGATACAGAATCATTACGAGGAGAAGTCCCAGGATCCAACAGCAAGCAAAATTTGGTTTAGTTTTCTCAGGACTCAACTTGAGCTCACGACTGAGCTCCTTGCTTGTGGGAATGGGATGCTAGGTAGCCATGCCAACAGTGCTATCACAATTACTCAAGGTATCACTGTCATTGGCTGTGAGAAGTACTCACTGAAACATGTGTCTTGGATGCAAGTCCAGGTCAAGACTGCATTAATCTTGTGGTAGTAATAATTGACTGTAAGAATTGTGACGGGGATGGATTATTGTGAATGTCTTTGTGCACTAAAGAGAAAATCATCAACAGAAGTCTGTTAAACCAGTTAACACATAGTATGGGATTCAGAGCTTCCCTGACAGCCTCAGAAGAATCTACTATTTCTCAAAGTGCCAATATAAACTGGATTTCTAACCTGAAAGGAGAGTAAAATTCTCAGTCCCATCAAATTCCTCAAAAGTGTATCATCACAGATTGGTTAAAATATGGGACTCTGAAATTTATAATGATGAAATCTGGTTGAACTCAGATGAAACTACTTAATCCCCAAGTCACTCCATACCATAGACTAGGTTTCTTCTGTTTGAGACCTGTGATAATCTCATTTGAAGTGTGAAACTCTTAGTTCTTCTGTCTAACAACAGAGTTACCAGAAAACAACCCTCCTCTATTCCCACTCACCCCTCAAAAGAAAAACTAAGGGCACAAACTCTTCACACAAGTAGGTTTGGGCCATTCATCCTATGAAGTAAAGAATTCTAACCAACCAAAGTTGTTCTGGCAGAAGGCCAAGAAAAGATAGAAAGGGTTGCAGAAGAATGAAGCCACAGTTGTCATTTTTGACCTTATGGCCAAATACAGAAGCACAGACTACTCGCTCTACATGTTTTCCATTTGCTTATGTTTAACTGCATATGCTACATATGCTAAACATTTTCTTCTCCTGTTCTTTGCATTTCTACATCACATACCAATTGTTGGGAATTAACTTAGCACTTTTGTGCTTACATGAGAGACTATTCAGTATGGCTGAATTTGTGGAGTAATAAGTGGGGCTAAGGAAGATGATGAACATGGGGTTTTGCATGTGCTCATTTGGGGTTGAAGATAACAACTTGATTTTCAATGTAGCTATATCTTGCTACTGTTGGAGTTCAAAGGTGTTTAGAAAAGTGAGGGATGGGCTGTTTCAGTTACCAACTAACCATTCAAGCCCAAAGTCACTATGTCAGTTTTGTGAAAATGGAGCTGGGTCTTTTAATATTTTGCCTCCTATCAGCTGGCACAATATCAGGATTTCTTTGTAAAGGATGCAGGAGGAAGAGCTTTGTTTATGATCCTGATGTAAGTGCTACACAGGGTTCTGTGGCTTTCTCTATTCTCAGGCTTCTGTAGAAACACAGTTTCCAACAGCTAGCCCTTGCAATGCACATGGCCAGCAGCTTCCCCAAACACCCACCCTGTACAGTTCTGTAACATGATTCAGTTATTCCTAGCACCTTTCTATAAATGGCTTTCCCTGGCACCTTAGGCTGACTTCCAGCAAATTCCAGAGGACAGCTTTCCAGCAAGTTTTACAAGCATGGCACGAGTGATTTCTCTGTCACAGTAAGCCACAGCTGTGCCATTTCCATCAATGTCTGCATTTCATCCCTCGACTGGTGTGAAGAACTTCCTTCAGGGTTCTATTTTAGCCAGGTAAGTTGCAGTGGCTGTTCCTGATTTCTGCTATTCCTATATTCTTTATATGTGCCCTTCCTAAATTCTTTATATCATTATTTCTTACTAAGCACTCCCTTGTCACTGTAATCTCTTGTTATAGATAATAATTATTTATATTAAACTTTCCCTTTTTTATCTCATAGCTATACTATACATAACTGTGTACTTCTCAACACAGACCCTGCTTAAGATAACTTATATGTACTACAAATAAACAATAAGATGAGATACCATTTATACAGCAACTTCAATTTAGGATATTATTACAGGCTAACTGTGCTTTGTTTCATGCTTTTTTTTTTCCTTCAGTGAGTTCATTATACCTTTCTGATGATTACCTGCATATCTGCATTGACAAATATATGAAATTTCATCTATGTGAATAATTGCCTTGATACGGACATATATTTAAAATGATCCGAGATGACTTATAAACAACAAAAGCAAAAGAGAAAATGAAAATCTAGCAAAACATAAAATTTATCTGTACCTTTAGGAGGTATAGTGTATTTTTCAAAAATTAGTTCAAGTACAGCAAATAAGTGGCCTAAATAACCCAAACAAATATATCTAAGTATACAGTAGCATAATCCTTTGCTGGCACAAAGCTGAGTTTCTAAAGAATAAAACAGAATTTAACTTTTAAAGGGTAAACATTTATAGCAAATGTTTTCTTCCTAATCTGAATAACCACCACTAAATCAAAATTTATTGGATGTTGAAAACATGGTTCACTGCTAATTTAAGTAAAGCTATGAACCATTACTATATGCATATTGTTAACACAATCTCACAATAGTTCATGAGACAAACTTTACTGTTCCTATTTTGAAGAGGAGGTTTCTGAGGCCTGGTTTCTTGAACTCTGTCCAAGGTCACACAACTCATCTAACTTGAGAGCTCACACTCCTAATTTCCATGTGTTATGTCCTTAGTGTCTGCATCTCATATACAAAATGTGCTCTTGTGAGTCTGAGAAGATTCTTCAAGGGTTCATGGCTGTGGACATTCTTAAGGTAGCAATTTCAATTACCTTTTCTAAGTAATCTTTCCTAAAATTGATCTGCACAAGAGTGCAGCTGCAACTGAAGCTTTAAGTGGTTCTCAGTGCCTGCATTACAAAACCTTCCTCACTTTATAAATGAAAGCACACTTCTTAGCCATCCAGGGGTACAATATACATTACTGAAGTCAACCAAAATTTAGCAACGACGCATCTTTTTAGGAGGCTTCTAATTCCCTCCTTTCAGAAGATGGAAATGGGTTAAGTAGACATAATTTTTGGCAAGTAACTCCGAAGAACCAGGTAACAATTCTGTGATTAAATACTTTCCCTAGTGATCTATTTGTATGAACACTATTTTTCAATCTTATGCTGAAAAAGATGAAAAACTAAATTTAAGCTGAATGTGTTTCACTCCAGCATTAAACTCATTAAATAATAATGGGATGGGGAAAAGCCTTTATTTCATGAAGGAATGCTATTTCTAATAAAATTTATGTATAAGTAAATAGTAACAAAATGACCTAATTTATTTTTTGACTAACTGTAACTGCTAATGAAAACTTGCAGTTAGTTACGTATAGTGGATATCACCTGGGAAGCTAAGGCAAGAGAAGTACTATGGGTTTGAGGCCAGCCTAGGCTAAAGTACAACAATGCCTCCAAAAACGGCAAAGACAAAAACAAAAAAGGAGAAGAAAAACTGTAACACATTTTAAGCCAATTATTTTACACTAACAATTTTAAGCATATTTTCTGCCAGTTTTGAAGAGTTAAAGAGGATGATTTATCTGTAATTTTACATTTTCTTTGCTGTTTACTGTAAGAACTTTTTGAATATGTGCGTGAAGCTGTTTAATAAAAGTGAATCTAGTTGTTAAAAAAGTTAAATGTTTATTATCTTTAAATATGAGACAGAAATTAGCCTAAAGTATATAACCAAAATTTTCACCTAAAGCCACTATTTAAAAAGAAAGATGAATCTAATATTGGAAAAGTGACAGAAATGAAGGCAACTACTCAGCAAAGAAGCACATGGCTACTTAGTATAAAAATGAATAAAAGCATTCAGTTTGTTTCATTATTTTTGTTTCATTTAAAGAATGCCAGTGTTATTTTAATTTTTCAAGATAAATATGTTCATATTAGACATGGAAAAAATTTCTGGAGTGGCAGAAAATGGAACTGTATTGACTGTCTAGGTGTGAAATATCTCAATCTCAAATTCAATAAAGCAGAGTACTAAAATGTGATGAATGTGTTAAAGCTGTAGAAAGGGAAAGAGTTAAAGCTATTAATTAGAGACAGAACAGAGAAGTAAAAATGCCTTTGCCAGTAATGCCAACAACTGGATTTCTCGTTAGCAGAAGCTAACAATGTATAAGGCTATAAATTCCTAGATACACTTACGTTCTCTCTAGCTTCTTGTCTTTGCTAATTCTGCTAGTGATTCTACACAGGGTGCACAATCTTTCCGACTCCACTTTCAATGAAATGTCACATTGCCCTTTAGTAATAAACAGTAAAAATTTATTTATTTTCAATACATCTTTTAAAAATATTTCCACATTGCAGGAAATGAAAATCTATTATAAAAATGAAGATGATTTAAACATTGTGAAACCAGACTCTAGAATGGGTTTACTTCATTGTGGACTCTCGAAAGTTAGGTTACTTAGAGAAGTAAATAATCTTAATGTTTCTATTATGTCTCTGATACAAGTTAATCACACTGTGTACAGGTCAGAAATTGGGAAAGCAGATTAAGTAATATTGCAGAGGTCCTCAGGGTATCCTATCTTGTGATGTTGCCTTTTCTCTCAGTGTATAATATCTCTGCCACAGTAATTCTGAACAAAACATACAGAACATAACTGAAAGCAACAATCTTCATAGAAGATGATACATATGCACAAAAAAGGATTTCAAACCACAACTGATGGAAGTGCATGTGTAGAACACTATCTACATACCTACCATCTAATTTATTAAATCTAAAGTGGACTTTCTACTCTAAGAAAACTGAAAGATAAAATGTTGTTTCTGAAAGTTCTATTGATCTTTGTTTTCTTGCCTTGTACTCTTTCACCAGTTTAAATCACTTTGCGAAGTGATTTGAAAAGACTTTATAAAAAAAAAAAAAATTCACTACAAGTTACCAAATGTGAAAATAGTCAGGCTGCTGATCATGGACAAATACATTTCAGAATAAGTTTTTATGATTAGTCAAATAATGAAATGAAGGAAAGAGAAACAGGTAGCAAATATACAACATTTATGAAACTGTCTGTATGCACGGCATGTGGGGATAAGGGAAGTAAATTTCTTTCCTAACTGTGGTAGCAAGATAGTATTTGGAAGAACAAAAGATTTATAATATACCTTTAGATATCACAAATTTCACTTCACAAAATATCTTGTGTATATATATGTATAAAATAGACTCTCATACCTACAGAATTCAAAACATTTTCCATTCTAAAGAAAAAATTGAGGGACATTGCAAGGACTATTGTAATTTAAGATAAATTGGCAAGATCTCAAACTCTCTATACACAGACTAGTGACAATCACTAGTAGTTATTAAACTGTTGAGAAAATGCATTATCTTCAGAATTAAAAAAAGGAAACTTTGAAATCTTTAACCTTTATCATTTGTACTCTGTCAACTTTTACGTAGGCATCAGTTAGGAAAATACCTCCATAGCCTGGGCCAAGCGCTCTTCCAGTGCCATGTATGTGAGGAACTGAGGGTCCACGTAAGAAATAGCTTCAGCAACTCCTAGTCCATCAGCAAAACCATCAAACAGGCTGAAAAACACAAAGTTCATGACTGTGATTGCTGAAATATGATGTTGAAGATAATTATATTACCATTCCGATAGGTCAGTGTTAAGTTTTGAAGGCAAAAAAAAAAAAAAAAAAGAAAAAGAAAAAACCCTTAGAACATTTTAATGTAAACCTTATGGACTGAGGAGCAGGAAAAAATCCAACAAATAAGTGCTAAGTATAAGGAGTTAAAATACCACTATTTCTACACAACAGTATGCCATCATCACTGCACAAAATTTGTAGAAAAATTCTATTCATGTGTTTCAAACCCAAAGGAGAATTTTCTCCCTGTATTTTTTAGATTTCAATCTGAGTACAGGTGAAAATGAGAAGGAAAATCACTATGTTTAAGTTCTATCATAATAAAGATCTCATTTTCTTTCCTGACTTTTTAACTACACAATTACTTTGGGTTTTAAAATATTTTATTTTCTCACACCCTTATTATATTAGTCTCTCATCTCTAACTATGTTAAGAATTAGGCTTCCTCACTGTTTAATAGCCAGGAAACTATTTTTCTCCAAACTATTCATTTTTATTGTTTCTCTTTCTAAAGGACCATATGCACTTGGGGAAAAAAATACAAATGACTAACTAATCTTAGTCCCCTTCCTCCAGCCCTAGACAGATAGGTTCCCCCTTGCTGCAGTCAGCTTTCTAGTTGCTGCACAGAAAGAACCCAAGCAAAAGCGGCTTGTGGAGGAATGGGTTTATTTGGCTTACGGACTCGAGGGGAGACTCCATCCTGGCAGGGAAAATGATGGCATGAGCAGAGGGGTGGATATCACCTCCGCCACAAAACTGCAAACAGTGTCAGGAAGTTGTGTCAAACACTGGCAAGGGGAAGCTGATATATAACCCCCATAAGCCTGCCCCCAACAACACAGCTCCAGCGAGATTATAAAACCCAAACTGCCATCAGCTGAGGATAGACCAATCAGAACACATTCATTTGTTTGTGGGGGACATCTGGATCAAACCATGACAACCCTCTTTGAAATATAAAATATTTCAAAAGTTTAGAAACTCTAGGAATGTCCTGGTAGTACCTTCCTTCTCTCTAATCTCATGGCCTAAGAAATTACATTCAATCCCCTTTCATTATCTCCTCTGCTGGACATTTCTAAATCTTTATTCAACTACAAATTCCTAAAACTCCTGACCTACATTTCAAGCTGTCTATAAAGCATTTGGTGTGGATATATACCCACCACTTCATAAATCCAACATAGCTAGAATATAAAGGCCAACTTCCATTGACTTTCATATCCTATCAGCAATTGAATATCATACTCAGAAATATCTAGAAATATCCAATTATATAAGTTAGCTTAAAACAGTATATCAACTAGAATATCATCATTAATATTTTAATAAGCTTCAGGAGCTGTAATACTAATTCTTATAAAGAATACATTAGAGATTTGTATTAAAAATCATCAAATTATCACATGTTCACGGAAGATTCTTACACAATCACAGATTTTAGAATACTAAGAACTACTAATCTACCCACCCTTGCAAGACTGCAACTACTTCATCTAACAGTACAATTTGATGCAAAAAAGTGCCCTAGAATCAGTCAAATAGGGACTTAACTGAGTAATAGTAAAATTGAAAAACATATTTAATGAATTGACACCTTTTCTTCATCTACAAAATAAAACTGAGTAGGTTCACAAAGATGGCAACTACAAAGAAAGCACCACATTCAAAAAACAGTAGACAATAATCTTTCCACAGAGAAAAGAAACTTTTCCAAAGTGCAATAGACCAGTATGGGACTGCTGTATTTGACTAAAACTTGGGAAGTAATATTCCAACTTAAAGTATTTACCACCCCTTTGATGTATTTCTGTCTTTTGAACAACAACATGCTCACTTCCTACAAAAATCTATTCAAATGACTGAAGAAAATAGCTTCCAGTTAAGTCTTCTCTTCAGCAGGCTAAACAAACCTAGACCCCCAGAGCCTGATCTAGTTATAATTGGTCCATCCTAGAATAATCAGTATTAAAAAGTTTAATATTGGGCTGGAGAGATAGCTCAGAGATTAAGGCGCTTGCCTTCAAAGCCAAAAAAATTGGGTTTGATTCTCCAGTCAGATGCACAAGGTGTTACATGCTTCTGGAGTTTGTTTGCAGTGACTAGAGGCCCCTGGCGTACACATTCTATCTGCCTCTTTCTCTACTCCCTCTCTCAAATAAATTAACAAAGTATTAATAAAAAAGTTTAATATTGAGTTGGCAATCACTGAAGTTGTCAATGTTTCAGACAAGAAACACTAATTGATAGTTAAGTCTAGTTGATGAAAGACTAATAGTTTGAGAAGAACCAGGTTACTTACAGTCTCAAAGTATCTTCTCATTAGATACCTATTGGTTAAAAGTGGGAGGGGAATGACAATTGTATGAAGAAAATCTGAAAGAATGCATTATAACCATATGCACAAAATTACTATCACTAGTAACAATAATCTATCACTATGTCTTTTCTGATGTGCACTAAGGACAAAATGGCATTGCTGCCAAAAAATTTGTAACTTAAATCTGTGCCAATACAATGAAAGGATATTTTGCAAAACAAATGGCCTGTCCTTTTCAAAGCTTGTCAGAGTTATAAAACACAGAGAAAATGTCCACATTAAAGATACTAAAGAAACATGTTAACTAAAATGAATAGTCCTCAATTAGACCAGAAAAAAAAAATTTTTCTGAAGTCATTGGTAGGATGACTATGGACATTAGAATAAGGCTTGTAGAGAATTAGTAATAGCAATAATTTTCTGATTTCAACAATTTTACTGTGTTATATAAGAAAATATTCTTATTTTTAGTAAATTCATTCTAGAATTTTTACAGGTAACTAAATTGTGTCAGTGACTCCCCCCTGACAAAAATATACCATAAATATAGGGAGAAAAGAAAGAATAATGCAAATGTTATTTTAAAGTATTAATACTTAATGGATATTAGTGAAGTATATATAAAAATTCTTTATACCATTTTGCTATTCTTCTTCATGTATAAGGTTATTTCAAAAATCTATTACAATGTAAATATGTACATCTACACAGAATTAACTTCTATAAAAATAATTACAACTAATTTCTTACAAGAAGACAGAAAGGTTGAGCAGTTTTCAAGGAGCAAATAAATGGTAGAGAGGGAATTTGTTTAAATCTGTAACCTTTTTGTTTATTTGTTTTATGAGGTAAGGTCTTGCTCTAGCCCAGACTCACCTAGAATTCACTGTGTAGGCTTAGGGTGGCAATCCTCCTACTTCTGTCTCCCAAGTGCTAAAGGTAAGCCACCACACTTATCTATGTCATTTCTTACCACACAAACCTGTGATTCTCTAGAATTTTTTTACAATTCTGCACATTCAATAGAAACAAATTAATGACATTTCCCACTGTTCCTTTCCAATAAAGAAACAAAAAGACTACTTTTTTATCCTAAGTAATACTAAAGTTTGGTTTTCTTTTTTTTGAGGTAGGGTCTCAGTCTAGCCCAGGCTGACCTGGAATTCACTATGTAGTCTCAGGGTGGACTTGAATTCACAGCGATCCTCCTACCTCTGCCTCCCAAGTGCTGGGATTAAAGGCATGAGCCACCACACCCGGCTAAAGTTTGGTTTTCTAGACAAAAATCGCTATTGTTTGCCATGGCTTTTTCTTTCAGATGACACGTATTGTAAAATGAAAATGAGGCAGTATTTTGATCTCATCAATATGTCTTAGCAACACCCTATATGATTAATCTATTAATTATTAACAACTACAAGAACAAAACAAGTTTACTGAGGGGAGGGGAGACAGTTCATTCATTATACTACATAAATGGGTGAATAATCTTTTAAATCTTAGTGCACCTACAGGATGGAGCCACTTACACAATTTAGCTGTAAAAATAATCATTTTTACAGTCACAAAAATATGTAACTGGCATCTGGGAGATGTCTCTGTGGGTCAAGTCTCTGCCAACACAAGCAAGAGGACCTGAGTGTTGATTCCTGGGACTTGCCGGCTAGGCTGGCCAAATCAGTTGAGCTCCAGGTTCAGTAAGATCATGTCTTAGAAGTAAGGCGTGCGTGTGAGGCACTGTCCTCTTCATAAAAACAGGCTGATTTGCATCCAAAACCCAACAGTGACTGCCTGTATCATACTGAAGAGGACCCTTGTGAATGGGGGTGAGGAAGAGGGTACACAAGAGGACAGCCTGATAGGAATACGACCAATTAGTAATCAGTATGTTCATATACTAAAGTTTCCAATAAAAATTAAAAACAACAGTGTACAGATATTAGAGGAAGACACCTGAAGTAGATCTACGGCCTCCACACTCATGGGTATACACACCTTCACATATACATGTGCCCATACATTTACAAACAAGCATATACAAATGCATATACACCATAAACATATACATATACAAAAAAAGAATAAATTTCCTCACATGAAACCATAATTGCCTCCAAATATTTAGATACTAAAAGATAACTTTTCATCACTGTAAAACACACAGAAAATTACAGAATTAAGGAGTATGGTAGGAAAGGAATGAGCAGATATAACAGAGAAGGACACATCAAGGTCAACGAGGCTGAGACTACATCAATTCACTGATTCTTCATAATGCTTGGGAAGTCACAAAGTGGGTAAGGGTTTAGGGTTGAATTACAAATTGGATGGCTTCAATAAAACCTTCTATTTTTACAAAATGGCTGATAAAGTTTGTTGTACACTCATAATTCTTCCTCCTTGGAGAATAAGATGGGATAAGAAGAATCTTCAGAAAATACTGAGTTTCTAGTCTAGAAGTTTGAAGATGTGCAAAAAAGTAGCTAATATACAGAGAAAGACAGTAAAAAAACAAAGTAGATCTTAAGCACATAAATTCTAAAAATGTAGAGAGGTAACAGGAAATGAGAAAGTTTCTCTTCTTTTTTATTTTTCTAAATCTTCTGTAATAAAATTTTAAGTAGAAAAAAGATTCAAAATATTTTTATGTAGAGAAGGAAACAAGGGTAAATATATCAAGCCATTTTTTTTCTCCCAGAAAAGGATCATCTATAATACCATTTCTATACCACTAATTGTTTCCAATGGATTAAAAAAACTCTAAATTCAATAAATACTGAGCACTGTATTATAAGAATTCTTATATGCTTTTATTTGAGGCTCACTATTTAATTCTTTTTAATATCTCTGGGAAGGTACAATTTTATTTCCCATGAAAAAGAACAGAGAAGGAAAACTACATTCTTAACATTCTTCTGATTCAATCAATTTTAAGAATTTGTGAAGTAGTTTTCATTAAGAACCTCATTATAAACCAACTGGGGCAATGGTGGCATGTCTGTTATGGGAGAAACCAACTGCTCTCTGATTGGACTGGAGGCCTACTCCTTGGGAGGGGAATTCTTGCTGGGTACTGAAAGCCTAGTCAAAAGCCTATGGCTGGGAAGGCTATAAGCCCTAGTTGGGGAAACTACTACTGTTGTCTTGCTAAATGCATATTATACCACCAAACTGCTTTCTTAACACTTATGTTTACATTTATGCATTAATGCTACTCTCACTTTTGGTTAGAGAAGCTTCTCTTTTCTGATGGCGATGATCTCTGGGGTGACTCAAAATTCACCCTAGTGCTGAGAAGAAGTGACAGTGGAGTGTTTAGCACTAAGTGAGACATCTCTATCACACCTTCCAAGGCACAGGGACCATAGTAGAAAAGGTGACACCAAAGAATGTAAGAGCCAAAGGAAGGGGAGGACTAGTAACAATGTTGTCTTCCAGACACCAAGTGGCCTTGATATTCATAATCTTACAGTGGCTGACACTACCTACACAAGACTTGTATAACAGGAGGACAAAAAAAATGCTGTTCTCAAAATAAAAGAGAGACTAGCTGGAAAGAAGGGATTTAGAGAAGGATTTGAGAGGGAAAATTGAGGATGGTGGAAGGAGATTATGATCATAGAATATTGTTTATACTTATAGAAGTTTCCAATAAAAAGTTTTTTTTTAATTTGCTAGGTTCTATATAACATAAAGCAAAAAAAAAAAAACAACCCACCACCCTCTCCCATGTATAAATAGCCAGTATTTAAGGTGAACTTCAAGAGAAAGAGTCCTCCCACTGTGGTAAATAAAAAAGAGAGTGTGTATCAAGTGACGACATTTCAGAACTTTGAAGACTGATACATGGAAAAATCAGAATATTTCTCACCCATCAGAGATTCTGCTCCTATCATTTTGAATCATGAACAACTTCTACTCAATGAGTATGCATACAATAACACTGGGCCACATACCTCCAGTCCACATCCAAGTCTTCACTCACACTGGAGTCATCCTCAAGGTTATTGTTGCCATCCAACATGAAAGCTTCTGGCTGTGCAAACTCATTGGCAGGCTCATTTCCTTCATCACTACTACTTTCATTAACTTCATTGTACTGTAACCAGGGAATTTCTCCTTCTTCCAAGGATGTCTGTTCCCTAATTTAAACAATTTAAAGGAAAAAAACAAAACTGTTTTAAAACACATTAACTTAAAAAAAATTAGAACTTTATTAAGATCAAATGAAGTATATTTTTTGAGTTTAAGCTCTTGATATTTATGATTCTGAATCATAGAACAGACTACATGGCATCTCCTCAGAGAGGTGTGTCTTAGTAGCTTTCCAGTTACTGGCTGCCACTCTGCTTACGTAAATTACAAAATTTATTTTTACTTAAAATTTCCTTGCTATTGTTAGTTGTGCCAACTAGAACATAATTTACAGACATGGAGACAGACAAGTCAATGATACAGATCAAGAGAACAAAGAGAGAAAGAAACATTGCAAAATAGAAGAGGACTAGCCAATAACCAATATAGTGACAGGTGGATACTCCGAGGGAGGGAGGTAAATCCCTATGTCACTCTTGCCCTTCAATTTGCAATATTCTTTTGAAATGCACGTGTACATAGCGCTACTACCACCATGAAAACAAAAACAGGATAATCATGACAAAAAATTTAAAATCATAATAAAGGAGAAATAGGAGAACGCCATCTTCTTTCAGGCAGTTAGTGAAGGACAGAAGCCCAAAGAGGGAACATCTCTTTATTTTTTTTTTGCTACCAAGGCAAAACTGAAACTTGGGTCTGATCCTGTCTCTCCAAGACGGCTGCCAGTGACATGCCCAGTGGGAACTTCTTGCTTCTTCAGCTCAGCCTCCATGGTCAGCCCTTGAGTCTGAACCAATCAGGTCCCTGCTTACACACCTGAACCCAATGACAAGGCTCACCCTGACTGGATGCCTGACCCATATAAAGAAGACCATCAACATAGCCCAGTCTCTCTTTGCCCTGTGATCTCCCCCTGGATACAGGCTCTCTTCTCCCCAGATCTGTAGCAGGCTCTTCTCTTCCTTATGCCCTGTGACCTGCCCTGAACATCCATGTGAGTCTGTCCCTCCTTCCCAGCCTGGCTGGGGCCAGCATGTCTTGGAAAGGGGATGAGGGGAAACTTACCTTGGCCTGGATATTTTTCTTGCCTTCTAACTGTATAGTGCTTTGGGGATACCCTCCTCACTTTGATTATATTTTTTCACTCTTTCTTCATTCTTTCTAGTCTGTTAGTTGAAGGGGCTTCTATGTTCGTCCTCCCATGTGTGTGTGGAACTGCTAGTTTTTTCCTAGATATCAATTTCCCCTAAATAAAACTCATGAATTATAATTTCTTCCTAAATAAACAATAATTTTCAAATTTTACCCTTCTCATGTCCATTTTATCAATTATTAAAAATAGGATAAGAGAGCCGGGCGTGGTGGCGCACGCCTTTAATCCCAGCACTCGGGAGGCAGAGGTAGGAGGATCGTCTTGAGTTCAAGGCCACCCTGAGACTACAGAGTGAATTCCAGATCAGCCTGGGCTAGAGCGAGACCCTACCTCAAAAACAAACAAAAAAATAATAATAATAGGATAAGAACTTAATATTGGAGATCATAAATTTGGAAGACCCCTCCTGAACACCCTTCATCAATATGTCATTTGAAGTACAATAAACACCTTGAAGCCTCAAAGAAGAAGATAGATTTCACAATATATACATTTAATGGTCAAAACAGCATAAATTTGGACAGAAAGCTCGAATTGAGAAAAATTACATTTAAAACACAACATACAAAAGACATAAGTGTAAACTGCAAAAATAAACCAGTAAGTTAAAGGTCAACACATAATGACTTTTAAAAGGTACAAAAGATATGATTGGTTAGCAGAAAAAGAAATGTAAATAGCTCTTAAATATATGAAATGTACTACCTCATATAAAATAAGCTAATTTACTTTTATAATTTCCTACATTACATGTATTTTACATGCATTTCCTAAATATTTATGTAATCTGCATTTTTATTCCCTCTCTTTCCCCCCTCCAAGCTAAAGCCCTCCTTCTTCTTAGCTAATTCCCCTATGTTCATGACTTTTTATTGTGCCCCACTGAGTTACATCAGAGTTCCTTGCATGAGCATGGCGGGGGGGTGATTTACTAGAGTATGGGAAACTTACCAGTGGATATATATATCACTATATAATGTGACTTCCCCTCCTCTAGAAACCATTAACTGCCAATATTTGTTATTGAGGCAGGGTCTCATTCCAACTCAGACTGACTTGTAAATCACTATATAGTCTAGGCTGGCCTTGCACTCATGAAGATCTTCTTCCTAACTCAGCCTACCAAGTGCTGGGATTATGGTATGATCCACCATGCCAGTTAAAGGTTTTGTTTTTGTTTTTAATTACAGCTGAAATATATATTACTTTCTTTCTCGTGTAAAAACTCTATTAGTATTACCTGGACAACTCAAAAACTTGAAAAGATACTATTTTTTTTCTCTGTCCCATCCCTAATGTTTTATTTTCCTGCTAAACTTAATCATACCAACAGAATCATACATTTGATATTCAATGTACCCCATCATTCCAAATAAATATATGATTGTGTTTCATCATAAATGTAAAATATAACTGAAAAAAGACTGGTGATACAGACAGATAGATGATAGACATAGATACAGGTACATAATCTTGGCAACATAAAAATACTTATGAAGTAAACAATGAGTTGTTTTTAGAATATAAAATCTAGGTTAAACTATGTATGTTAACTACATAGTCCCTAAAACAGGGCTGCTTGCTCTAAGAACAGGTCTACATAGAAAGCCAGGAGAAAAAAAGCACTTGTGGAGAGGAAGCTCTGCCCAGCAGAAAACAGCATAGGCGCTAACTAAACAGTCTGATTAGGTCTCCCAAAGCTGCAAATTTGCTCCTCACATTTCTATATTAATAGTTTGTGAGACTGGGCCTCAGGGAAGAAATCAGGATGAGAGGTCAAGAGGGTGGGCCCTCCTAATGGAATTAGTGATTTTATTGGGAGACCTGAGCTGGTATGTTTGCTGTCTTGCCCTCTGACATGCTATGACAACAGGAATACTCTGGTACTGATGCTGTCTTTAACTTCCCAGCCTCCAAAACCATAGGGGGAAAAAAACCCATTCTTTATAAATTAATAAAAAGATTCTGAATAGGGAAATGGAACAAAAGCCAGCAGGCTTGCAAAGCAAGCACCTATACCCAATGAGCCATTTCCCTAGCCATAAATTCTGTAGTGTCTAAATTATGGCAAATTCCATTTTTTTCTAGGTATTTGTTAATGTCTTCTAAATTCTCAAAATTCAGTATTATGTTAGTCTACCCATTCTTTATTATATTCTAGTTGCATCCATCTTTGTATTTTAGTAGTATTTGTGTCTTATCTTTATTTTCTTGCTTACTATCCAAATGGATTGATTTTTGTTAATTTTTTCAACATATCAACTACTATACTGTAACTGTTTTCAAATCATTCACTATTTTTTCTTATCTTTTCCAATTCTTATCTCCTAATTATTTTTGTTTATTCTAATATTCCTTTAAAAAATTTTTTTGAGATAGGGTTTTACTTTTGAGCCCATGTTGGCCCCAAATCTGCAACAATCCTTGTGCCCTGGCCTCCTGAGTGCTGTTACTGCAGACATATACCATCACACCTGGTGTTCCTTTCAAAGTTAAATGCACAGTGTATCCACTGTTAGCATCTTTTCTAACATAAGCATTTATGATTATAAATTTCCCTTTAAATATCAATTTTACTGTACCTCTCAAATTTTGACTAGTATTAATTTTATTACATTGTAAGCGTTTAAAAAAATTTCTATTATTATTTCAATTTCCTACTAGGTAACTGAAATGTGTGAATATCCTTATATATTTTTATACAAAAAAAATTAAATTTTTTTGTTATGTACTTCCAAATTAATTGCATCATGGTTAGATAATATGGTCTTTAGGATATTGATTCTATAAAAGATGTTAATCTATGCTTTACAGTCTAGCATATGTCTGGTTTTTAAAACTATGCCTTGTATTCTTGTGGTATTCTAAAGGATGTAGTATTAAACACATGCTTGTTACTCCAATCTGCTAACGGTAGAAAAACGTTTAATATCCATGAACTATTAGTAATTGAGATAGGTATGTAAAAATTTTGTAGCACTGGAAATCTGTCAATATTGTCCATGTAGTTTGGTTATCATTTCTAATAATGTTTTTTTTATTTGCAAACTTATTTGTAAATGTTAATTGTTTCAGTTTTATTTTGGTTAGTATCTGCCTGAAACACCATTTTTTAACTTTTTACCCTTAACCTTTCTACACAGTTGTGCTCTAAGTACATCTTTTATAAACAGTATTAACTTTGTAAAAACCCACTGGTAGGCTTTGCCTTATGCAATCAAAAATAAGTCATTTATATTTATTATGACTACTGACCTCAGAACTCTTTCCCTGTAATCTATCTTTACAATCTGTATTTCTTCCCTTTTTCTGTATCTTCCTCTTCTTAAATGTATTTTTATGTCTTCTTTTCCCTCTTATAAAGGTCTCTAATACATATCTTTTATTTTTCTTATTGTAATGGTTACCCTTAAAATATTACCATATAAAGTTAACTAATACTGTAGTCTTCTCCAATCTATTTAAAAAATATTACTGTTCAGTATTTAGTCTTGGCCATTCCAACACTTAAAACAAATTACCAGGTTATTTTATTAAATGATGCTGAGAACAATCAGTGTCTCCCAAATGTATTCCATTTATTCTTATGTATCTTGGCATTTAACTTCAAGCAGGGGCTGACCATTCTGTTCACCATCTATAGTGCATATTTAGCTGGTACTTAAAAAGGAGCTTCGACTTCCTAACACACCTAATGCTCAAGGTGAAATGCAAATCATGACTGATTTCTTCATTCTCCTTCATCTCACATCCACTCTAGCCTAGTATTTAAAATTTTAAAGGATTTGCAATTTTTGGGGGTGGTGGTGGGGGGTGGTGCTCATCAAGCCCAGGGTCATGTGCACACTGCAAGCACTCCATCACAGAGCTGTAGCCTTAGTCCTCAAACTTTTCCGGTCTAACAACTAACTCACCTTCATTCTTCAAACTCTAATTCATTCACCACAAAGCAGCCAAAATCATCTTTTTGAAATGTATATAGTATCTGTCAATTAGCTACTTAAAAATCTTACCACTTTCAGCCTCCTGTCTACTGTATACCATAAAAATATTCACTCTGTTAAACACTACTACCTTCACCAAGCCATTTCCTTTTTAATATTTCTATTCTTACCTCTTATTTTGTCTATAAAGCTCTTCTTTAACCATTAATTTTTGTATTTTAGATCTTAGCCGAAAAGCCAATTTTCTGAGGCATCTCCCCCCCCCCCCAATTAATAGTTAGTTTTCTATTCTGTTCTGTTTATCACATTACTGTCTGTTCTCTTTGCAGTAAATACCAAAGTCCATACTTTATGTTTTATCTTCCTTATTACCTAACTTTCCTAGCTAGATGTTCTTACAGGATTAATATGAACATGGGCTGAAAAGTACAAATTTCTATATTAGTCCAAGAAAATGTAATTGAAAAAAATGTATCCCATGAGACTAAAATTAGAACCAACTAGTTAGCTATCTTAGAAAAAAAATTAAATTGGAAAAGCCTCCATACACACACACAGAAAAAAAAAAAACCTAAATTATTTCACCATCCAATACTAAAAACCTATATCAGAAAAACACATTAAAATCCATCATTACCTTGGAATATCACTAACTAAGGTTGTAAAGGACTTATATAAGGAAAATATTGAAACACTTAAGAAAGAAATAAAGGAGGATGTGAGAAGATGGAAAGATATTGCATGCTCATGGATAGGGAGAATCAATATAGTAAAAATGGCAATCCTCCCAAAAGCGATTTACAGATTCAACGCTATGCCGATAAAAATCCCAACCTCTTTCTTCACAGACGTAG
>PVHP010008290.1:27208-53870 GCA_004024765.1 Zapus hudsonius | reverse complement strand
GCTTGTGGAGGAATGGGTTTATTTGGCTTACGGACTCAAGGGGAGACTCCATTCTGGCAGGGAAAACGATGGCATGAGCAGAGGGCTGGACATCACCTCTGCCACAGCACTGCAAACAGCGGCAGGAAGGTGTGCCAAACTCTGGCAAGGGGAAGCTGGCTTATAACCCCATAAGCCCGCCCCTGACAACACAGCTCCATGGAGGTTGTAAAACCCAAACTGCCATCAGCTGAGGATCGATCTATCAGAACACATTCAATTGTTTGTGGGGGACACCTGTATCAAACCATGACAATATGCATGTGTATCATCTCTCTTCTTTACCTGTCACTCAGCTGGAAGACTTCTCATATTACACTTTCATCCGATCAACAAATATTTCTTTAGTTCTATAAAAAGTAATGTATTTTGCTCCATAAATTCTAAAATAATAATTTTTCATTCTGTTTCTTATTGAATTCAGAATAGTCTAGCTTTCAAGCATGAAAACTAAGTAGCAGTAATTAGCTAGATTGAAGAAAGGCAGTCAACTTTCTACCTCTTAATTTCTTTTATATCCAAGTAGTTTCTCCCAGGCCTGGCACCATCATTCGATTATAATTTGTTCATGAATACCACATATGTTTCCATATGTCTCAGGCAGACTCCCAGAACTTTCATCCTGTTGCATCCTCACAAACACAGTACCTGGATCAAGGTCACCTTCCTCTGCAAAGGAACATTCTTGAATAGCAGGCTGGGTGCTTCTGGGAACCACCCCTCCCCCAAGGCTGGAGTTAGAGTTCCTTCTCCTTACTTCCCAGATATTGCTTCTTTCTGCAGCAGGAACTTGGATTGGAAAGAATTGCATGAATGGCATGAATTTCCATTCCTATTAGCTTGGCCCTTTTTGAAATCTCTCATGTCCTGCAAACGATATGACATATTGTAATATGTTTCCTACTGTGATAATATTGAAGCTGAAAGCTGGCACAAGATGAATCTTTATTTTTCCCCCTCAGGGTGGTGTTTAACTGCTTCCATAATTATTTGGCTTTAAACACCATCCACTGCCCTTGGATTGAGGTAGCTAATGAACTGCCCAACCTCTCTGTGCCTCAATTATGACACTTCTACAATTATTTACTGAGCTGTCTATAAATCAAATCTAACAATTCTTTCTTAAAATCCTGTGTCTCTTCCTCCCACTTACTGTCACTCTTCCCTCTTTTGGCTTCTTCTGCCTACTTAAGTTTACTGTCAGCAAGCTCCCTATAAATCCATCCGAGTTCTTAGTTAGTAAAGTCACATATGTCTAAAATGTATTTGCATTACTAGACAGAACTCTATGTGCTCGAAAGTAAGCACAAAGAAAGAAGCTTTCTATTGAAGGGAATTTTACCATAGTGAGTAGGATGGCAATACTTGGATCCTTCTTTCCCCTAACCTCACAAAGTGACTTGATTGCATACATGGGTTATACTTCCTGGCTTTTTATTTAATTTAATTTTTATTTTTTGCATTTAAAAAATTCAGCTAGTGTCCCTAAGGATGAAATTTGATAAATGATGATGGTGATGATGATAATAATAATAATAGGTTAGAATCCCCTGAGATCACAGGTATTTACTGTAGTAAATATATTCCAAGAGTAGCAAGCACCTAGGAAGTTAAACCGATTGCAGAGATAAAGCAGTTAAGATCTCATGAGGACAGGAAAGGAAGAAGAAGAAGAAGAAGAAGAAGAAGAAGAAGAAGAAGAAGAAGAAGAAGAAGAAGAAGAAGAAGAAGAAGAAGAAGAAGAAGAAGAAGAAGAAGAAGAAAAGGAAGAGGAGGAAGAGGAGGAAGAGGAAGAAGAAGAAAAGGAAGAGGAGGAAGAGGAAGAGGAGGAGGAGGAAGAGGAGGAGGAAGCAGCAAAACAAAACAGTTGTTTCTTTCTATATAAAGAAAATCACCTCTGTGGAAACAGGTTGTTTACATTTTGCAGTCTGCAAATTCCCTCTGCAGCAATTCAGTGCATCAATTGGAGAAGGGAGGCCCCCCTTTTGAGTCCCTGATGTGAGCAAGGGAAATCCCATGAGATGGATCACCTGGGAGCTGGGAGGAATGCAAGAGCGATAATCACAACAATACATTGAGCATCCTCAGTGCATCGTGGGGAGAGTGCTTTTCAAAGTACTTTTGCTTCTGTTCCATCTCATTTGATCACTATGACAACCCCAGGAGGGAGACAGGGTAAGAACTATCATCACTGTCTCACAAGACCATCTTCAGCTATAGGATGTAGGGTGATTTCTTTTCCCAGAATCACAGAGCTTGTTAGTTGCAGTTTTGAAGTCACAGCCCAGATTTTTTTGGAAACTGTGTCACATCAATGGCCTCTGTACACTGCCTGCACGTGGAAATGCCAGGACTCAGAGAAAGCTCAAACCTCCCTCTCTTGTGGAAGGACAGAGCACAGACTCTGCAGAATGACAGTTTTCCTCAGAAGCAGTCATAAATGCAAAACAACTGCAAAATTCCTCAAGAGAAGGACTAGTAGCCAGTCCTCTGAGCACCACACCTCTCTGCATCCTTTAGACCATCGTTGTACAATCTTAGGTTGTCAGAGTTTTAGAGACCTCATAGTTTAGGAGTCAGAGTGTTTGACACTCATTGGTCACTAAGGCTCCCCAGGCCAGTGGTTCTCAAACTCTTTGTTTTGGAACCCATGAGTAATGACAAGTGCAGACTAAGCAGAAGAACAAGTTAAACAAGTGCTTATTAACAAGACAAACAGAAGAGCCCCCAAGCCAAGACGGGGCCCTAGCAGGCTGCTGTCTAATGACTTGGATGTGGGCTTTCAATACACTTAGGTTGTAAATTAAGTATCAAGTCAGTTGAGGTGGATTGGATTGGTTAGTCTTCGTGTATGTAAGGAGCTCTGGATAGGCTGATGAGTTAAACAGAGAATTGGTTACTTTCCATAAACCTATATAAACTGCAAACATCCTCAGGAGTCAGCGTGAGTCAGAGCTTTTTTTTTCTTTTCAGCCATGCAACCATGACTAGCTACTTATAAAATGGGGGATTTCTCACTCATGATAGTTATCCATAGAAATCCCTCTTCTTCCATTGGATGGAATTGAAATTCGCAATGCTGAAATGTTTCCATCACATCAAGAAAGTAGCTTAGTAACAGACTTGAGACTCAAATTTTTTTTTTTTTTTAAAAAAGCCAATAATGGGATCCGGTGCATCTTGCCCTAAATCCCCATTTCCAACTGGAGAAATGGCTCAGTGGGTAAGAGCACTGTTCAAAAGCATGAGGACAACTGTGTAGAAAGCTAGGTGTGGCCCATTCATGCCTATAACCCCAGTACTGTAGGAGAGACAGAAGAATCAGAACCCTAAGGAGCACTGGTCAGCCAAATGACTGAAAAAAATAGCAGCTCTGGGTTCAGTGAGAGACTTGGTTGCAAGGAAACAGAAAGGAGCCTTAGGGAAGACAGCTGACATTCTCCTATGACCTCTGTACATGTGTGCATGGGCCCAGCATACACTACACATACATAGACCATATTACACAAAGTAAACCACACCAAAATATTTAATAATAATGATTTCTACATAGTGTTTACTTTATCCCCCCTCCCCGTGTGCTTGCCACAGTGGCACTCACACATATCATCTGTTACTATGTTTTCTCATGCCCACAAAATTGAATGTTTAACCCATGTTGTCCTAGACAGCCACACACAGCTGGGATGAATCTCCAAACTAGGCACAGTTATGGGAGGAAGGGATTTATCAAAGCTACAGATGCTGTTGTGTATAGGGTTGCTGTTGATGGCTTTTCTCTCTCTGCTTCAACTGTGAAAATGGGGACTCTTTCACTTTTATGGAACTTTCCCATATCTATGGGCAAAAGAGGCTGGCCCCCATTTTCATAGTCCAAACAGAGAGAAAAACCATCACCAGTACGCTGTATACACAATAGCAAACAGGCAGGGAGAAGAGAGAAATTACCTTCCCTTTTATAGAGCCTTAGGGAGGGGTTTTGCAACCCTTTCCCAGACTAGTTGGCTCTGAGTCTCTGGAATTTCTTTCCCGCACTGTTCTCCCAGGAAGGAAGGAATGTTTGTTTCTAGCTCCTGTGAGTCTCCTTATATCCTGCCCCTACTGAGAGGACTGCCTTCCTGTGAACACCCTCAGAGACCCACCTAACATTACTAAACAGGCCAGGTAGACAACAAAACTTAACCATCACATGTGTATTGTTAGCATTTAGGCTAGTTTGAGGAAGCAAAGTAGGACTGACATCTCAGGATAATTATGACAACAGGTTTACTTCTTGGTCTTGTTCACTGTAGTGTGTATTAGGTGACAGATGGTGTGGGGGGAGATAGTTGTTCTCTTTGAAGTCACCAAAAGACCCAGATGACAGAGCCTCCAACTTCTAGTAGAGGAGCCATTGATACATCCAAGCAACTCTAAGTCTTCTGGGAAGACGAGAAGACAAAAAATTCACACCTGCTTCTCTGCTCTTGGGTATGTAAGGGATCACATTACTCAGTTCACAGTCCCTTGACTGATTTACTCACCCAGATTGCAGAGGAACTGGGAGGTTAGCAAGTCCTGTCCTACAAGGTAGGAGGGAACAGACTCTGGCCTTCCTGCTTCTACTTTCTTCTCTCTTTAATCTCGGCACTACAGCCAGCAGGACATTCTTCAAATATAAAAATACACTTGTAGCAACATAACATCTGTAAATTACATTTATAATTATATTTATGAAACAATATATTAATGAATAATTACCAATTATATTATCATATATAGCAAAATAATTGAATTTTATTAGCACTATGAATAGTTCTATTAATTACAATTAATGTGAATTACATTCTGCATATATTCAAATTCTTATGTACTTTTTATGACACATAATTTTATAATTTACACAGTTGTGTATAAATTATATGATTATATTAGAGTATGTATATGTCTCTTAATTATACATGAAATCCATTATACTTCCACAGCTCTGTTAAATACCTCTTCCTTACTATGTTCTATAAAACCCAAGCTACTCTGCAAACCCATAGGTCTTGTGTGAATTGGCCTTTCCTTCTCTTAACCTTTCCCATCAGATTTCATCCAGTTCCTTCAGATTTCAAGGGCTTCTTTGCCTGAGTTAATTCTGTGTTTTGTTTCTTTTTCTGTTTTCCCTCAGTGTTCTCTCTTGGCTTCAATAATAATTATTCTTATCCATCTTCTCCTTCTCTTCTTTTTCTCTTCCTCCTCCTCCTCTATTTTTTTTCATTTTTTTTCTTCTTCTTTTAGTATAATGCACATATAGAGCACATGTATGTAAGCATAATCACATGTATGTGGATGAACATGTGTGCATGCATGTGTGATCATGAGAATGCCCAAGGTTAATGTCAGGTGTCTTCTTCAGTTGCTCTCCATCTCATTCTTGAGACAAGATTTCCCACTCAATCTGGAGCTAGAGTAGCTTGCCATCAAGCCCTAGGGAGGATCCTGGTTTCCCCTGCCTCCCTAGCACAGGGATTACAGGTATGCTGAACTCAGGTCCTCAGACCTGAGCAACAAGTGCTTTCCTGACTATGCCATCTCTCCAGTGCCTCTGTGCTTGAATTCGTATGCAGCTTTCATATTTCAGCTTCATCATCTTTGAGCACTTCAGTATTCCATGCATGTAAAATCATGGTGCCATGTCCTCCTGTATGTGCTCAGTGCACCATGCACAGCCTGACACAAAGATACTCCAAGGGTCTAAGTGGTTTGATGAGTGGTGCAGGAGTTAAGTGAGCCCAGGCCTCCTGTAGGCAATGCTGGACTCGGCATTCTACATCACAATGAATGAGCCATAGCAGGCAACTCTCTTACAAGAGTAACTGTTCATATTGTTAGTAATATTATTTCTATCATGATGGCCATGTTGCAGGTTGTAATTTCAAATATTCCCAATTTATCACCTGTACATTATAAGTGTATCATATATTCCCTATCTTGAATATTGACATAATATTAATAGTTTTACAAAGGCAGATACCACCCTTTCAGCTTCAGTAAGACTGAGTGATAATATATTCGAAATCAAATGCAATCTAACAAATGAGCTTCAGTGTGAAATCATCTAATAAAAAAGAGAAGTTTTGACACTAGGATATTGACATATCTGGGACAATTTGATGGTTTGGAAGGCCAATGGTAGAGAATATATGTAATTAGAACTGTCATAGAAAATCCCAGGCAGACTCGCTGTCATCTACTCAGAATTTAAGAAAAAAAAATATGATTGGAAGCTCAGAATCTATTTTCAAAGATTACCAATTAGTGGTAAGTCAAGTTAAATATACATATTATCCCTGGAATGAAGTACATAAACTTGATGAGTTGATCCGCTTTTCAATGATAGGATGTTACAGGAATATTTCAGTGGCAGGGGTGGGAAGTCTCCACGTGAGTTGTTGGTCAGAAAGGCCCATGAGGCCTCCACAACAATATAGGCTATTACTAGGGCTCTTAGTTGCCTATCAGAACTGGATGGTAAAACCCTATTGCTAACTACAGCACATGCTTCAGTCACAGGATGTTGGGAATTTAAGCTGGAACTGAGCTGGAAGACTTTTTTCCCTGTTGGCTAGCTGACATAGTCCTAGAAAGTGCTATGCAGGCTCCTGGGGGGAAAAAGACAGTAACAGTCTGAGCATGGGGATAATTCCTTATGCAGTACTAGCTCTGTTTTTTTAAAAATATTTTATTTATTCGATTTCAAGCAGAAAGATGAGAGAGAGAGAGAGAGAGAGAGAGAGAGAGAGAGAGAGAGAGAGAGAGAGAGAGAGAAAGAGAGAGAGAGAATCAGGGGTCACCGTCTTGTGGGTCTGGCTCATGTGGGTCCTGGGGAATTGAACCCAGGGCCTTAGGCACTGGAGACAATTGCCTTAACCGCTGAGCCATCTCTCCAGCCCTAGCTCGGTTTTTTTTAAATCCCCTGTGAGGTCATTAGTTTGGATTCACTAAGGAAAAATTTAACTTTGAACTTCCTCAGTGATCACATGTTCGTATGGTACCATAGTAGATATCACCTTTCTATGACAAACTTCTACTTGGTGACAGCTGGGAATTCATTCTGTACCCTAAAATTGCCTATGTATTTGTTATGACTGAGTCTGATTTCATTATATTAGCACTTGGAATGAAAAGGAATATAAATGGGGATATTTCAGAAACTGTATTTTTTTGTAGTTTTATGAGAGTTCATCCATTTCTTCCCTTTTTCTCAGAATCCTTAGTACCTGCGTCCCACTCCTAAAACCACATATAAAATAACATTGCCAAACCTCTTAGTGTTAGCTTCACAGCACTGAATATAACACAGCATCCCACTAGGAAACCTTCCTAGCTCCTGGTACAGCTCATGTCCAATTTCTCTGCTTATTTACACGTCTCCTGCCCTCATCTTCAAGAAGCTAAGAAATGCATCCTGAAAGGGCATTTCAGATGAGAGTTCAGAGCCTTCTTGACCCGGGTCTCTTGTTGTCTTGGAAAATGGTTTGTCCAGTAAATGGTGCAACTTTTGGTGGGAACAAGTTCACAGTCTTTTTTTAATATCATCACACTATTTATATTATTTTAAACAATTTCATACATGTACATAATATATTTTGATCTTATTCATCCTGCATTGCTCTTATCCTCCTCCCACATTCCCATTGAATCTCTTCTTTGCTATTAATCCCCTTTGTACTTCCATATCATTTCTTTGTGAGTCTTAGAGTTACAGTTTCTTTTTTATTATTTTTATTTTATTTATTTGCAAAGGAGAAGGAGAGAGAGAGGAGAGGAGAGAAGGGGAGGGGAAGGGAGAAGAAAAGAGAGGAGAGGAGAGGAGAGGAGAAGAGAGGAGAGGAGAGGAGAGGAGAGGAGAGGAGAGAATGGGTACATCAAGGCCTCCAGCCTCTGCAAATGAACTCCAGATGCATGCAGCTGGCTTTACATGGGTACTGGGCAATCAAACCCAGGTGGTTAGGAATTGCAGGCAAGTGGCTTAATAGATGAACCATCTCTGCAGCCCCAAAATTAGGGTTTCCAGCAGGAGCATAGTTCAAGGGTTATCTACTGGACTATAGGCAACTTACCAGTGGCTAAACTGAAGATCATAGCTCACCTTCCCCAGCAAACAATAAGGTCCACTGGCTAATCTGAGTGAAAAATTGTGCCATGCAGGTTTCTGGGGGGCAGAACCAGGAGAATAGCTGATTGGCCAGGAAGACAAATAAAGAACAACATTAAGTTCATTAACAGTGTCTTAAGGGACCAACATGGAAGAGTGACAGGGAAAAAATAAGACATCAACAATCTTACACAGTTGTAGACCTTATATATTTTTGTTTGAAATGATCAGGATTCTAAGTAGCTACCTCCCATAAAACTCAAGAGAATCATGATAATCTTTTCCATTATTCAGAAGGCTGGGTCTCAGGGGACATTGAGGCATTCCTGTCCCTTCAGTGATGAGTCAGCCCTGTGAGGTGACACTTGCCAGCCAAAATTCCCCATCCTATGCCACCTCCCCACTTAGGCAAGCCTACTATCCAACTACCAGAAAGTTCAGGACCTTTTGTTTCACACGCCAGAATAATATATGATATGTGCAAATTCTAAATATACAACCAGATCATCTTCCTACAGATTATATATATATATATATATATATATATATATATATATATATATATATATATATATATATATATAAGTAATGGGGATAATTAGCATTTAAGAAGTTGAGTACATTATCATATACACTTGATGCATATTATTAGGCATTAATAGTGCATTTGTAAGAGTTAGGGAGGTGGCTTGGTGCCTAAAGCGCTTGCTGTGCAAACCTGAGGAGCTGAGTTCAATGCTCAGTAGTCAACTGAAGGCCAGGTAGAGTGTGCCACCTGAAATACAAGCGATAAGGAAGTCCATATAGGCAGCTCAGTACTGACTAGCCTGATGGTCTTTCACAGTCGGTTCAGTGAGAAACGTTGTCTCAGAAAATAAGATGGGTACATGTTCCTTTGAAAATTTAAAATTGTGCCCATTTGTTAGTGACACTCTCAGCAAAGTGCAGAGAAGTGACTGTGGAGGGTTCAGCCCTGTCTGAAACATCTTTATTACTCCTTTCAAGCTCTGGTAACATTTTGGAAGAGTTGGTGAAAAGAAGGTAAGAGCCAAAATATGAGGAGAAGCGCTTTGGAATGCTGTCTTCTAGACACTCAGACCTCACAGCAGTTGTCATCAGGTGCATAAGACCTGCGTAATATCCGGCCCAGAGCCATGTTGTCATGGGTGACGAAGAAGCACAAAGAAAATAAACAACATCAAAACAAAAGAAAACCATCAATACAAAAGAAGGACTGGTTGGAAAAGAGAAAGGGACCAGTTGAAAGGTAGTGGTGGAGGGGACAAAAGAAAGTAATAGGGGAGGTTATGAACAAAATACAATTTATCTATGTATAAAAATTGTCAATAAAAATTAAAATAAGATGAGAGTGACTGAGGAAGACTCTGATATCAATCTCTGTTAGCCTCCACATCACATATTTCAGCATACACACACACACAGGAGCATACCATTACCTGCATACATATGAACATGCATGCATACATCACACACATATACATGCAAAATTAATCCATTTAAACTATTTAATATTTTTCATATTAATCTCCCAAACATTTTAAGCTTATAGAATTTTAATATAAACATCTGTTTTTGTCGGGCTGCAGAGATGGATCAGCAGGTAAGAGTCCTTGCCATGCAAGGAAGAGTGCCAAAGAGGACCTGAGTTCAAGTCTCAACATGCATGTAAATAAACCAGGTGTAGCCAGGCATGCCTGAAGACTTAGATCTATAGGGGACAGAAACAGGGGGATTGCTAGTTGGCCAGGTTGATCAATAAAGATTGACATTAAGTTCATTGACTTTGTCTCAAGGGACCAACATGGAAGAGTAATAGTGTGCCTTTGGCATTCTTCTGTGGCCACAATATGTTTGCCTGGGAGACACACACACACACACACACACACACACACACACACACACACACATTAACACATATACTCCACAAAGAGGCCAAAATATGATTATATCATAGGTTGAGCAGACATAAGCATGACCAATTATAGAATGATGAGAAAAAAATTTAAATATCACAGAAAAAGAATAGATGTAAATAGTTATCTTTGTGTAATGAGTTTGTGATTTATTTTCATAATTGAAAATAATATAAGAACCTTTTATTTTTAAGAGAGGACAAAATGTAAGCGTCAGAAGAAGTAAGTAAAGAGCTATTGATGGGGGGATTAAAAAGCCAGTTTCTGCCTGTACATGGGAATTCATCTTTTGTCTGTACCTATGCAGCTTATCTAGTGGGGAGTGGCCTTCCAGGTTTCCCTACAATCCCAGGCTTCCAGAAAGCTGTCTTTGCCCTTCCACAAGGCTGAGTGTGGTTGGAGAACCTGGAAGTGTAGATCTAGGTTTATATCTCTTTAGCATACCTGGCATCTCTCTCAGCTTTAAGCTTCCCTGTTGCATCTGTGTTGGTGAGAAATATAGATTTTGTTCATCATATCTCCAAACAGATAGCTCTGCAACCAAGTTTCTTCAAATTCAATTGACTCCACGGCTTTCTAGATGTTACGCCCTGGGTTCTCTGCTTAGCTAGAAATCAGTTTTGGCATCTATAAGGTGGTAATGAATGCCACATTGTTCTCTGGATTGAAAATGAATAAACCCACGTTGAAAAAAATCACTAGTGTATTCCAGTTCTGAAAAAATGGATAATTATTTCTCTTCCTTCATTATTACCCTATGTTCCCCAAATGTAATGTCCTGATGGTGTGATTTTCATGAGGACTAGGTTGAACCCTTACTTCTAGGGGGAGAAACTTTTTAGGAGTCTCTCAGACTGGACTTCCTTGTTCTCCAAATATACCTGAAAAGCTGGATAAACAAAATCCTCACTTCATTTAAATAAGTGCTAGTTTTGCTCAAAAGAATTGTGGGTTTTCTTTTCAAAGTTAATAGAATACCACTTAAACTGAGTTTTCTCCAAAAAGCTTAAATTGAATCTGTGAGCAGTTTTGTCTTTTTTCCCCATTTCCAACCCGAGGAGAATAGTGTCTGCTATTAGCAGTACTAATTGTGAAAACACACTTGTAACAGAAACAAAGTTTTCCTTGGTTCACCATGACACTACCTTTCCTTTTATAGAGAGAGTGAACTGAAGCCCATAGTTCTTCTTTTTGCTTCTCTTCTAGAATTTCTTGGGTCTAAGATATCTTTCTTGTTAGCTAAATGAAAATGGAAGCTCTTACCTGAATCCTTCTGCCACATGGCTAATTTCTAAGATTCTCAGCCCCAGTAGAGCCTCACATGGACCTTATCCTCAGTGACTCTAAGGTTCTTAGCCAAATGAAGAATGGGCAGAAGAAAGCCTGGAGAAATAAAGCAACTTAATTTATTTCTTTCTGGGTAAACAGTCCATCGTGAAAATCTATCCAGAAGCTGAGGAAATGGCTCTACCAGCGATGTCCTTCCCATACAAGCATGAGGTCCGGAGTTCACATTGCCAGCATCCATGTGAAAGACTACAATCCAAGGGCTGGGTAGGTAGATGCAGGAATATCCCTGAGGCTTGCAGGTGAGCTAGTCTATCAGAATCAGTGAGCTCTAGATCCAGTGAGAGACTCTGTCTCAAAAAATATGGTGGAGAGAAATTGAGAGTCACTTGGTATCCACATCTGAACTTCACACTTGTGTGCACACATGCATATCATGGAAGCATAAATGTTAAATCACCCCCAAGAACTCACCTGTCTGAATGCTTGATCTCCAGCACAGAGGTGCTATTTGCATAGCTCATAGAACTTCTAAGAAGTGGAGTCTTGTTGGCAGCAGTGTTAATGTGGGTGGACCTTAAAGGGTTACAGTCCAGCCTGCTTGCTGCTCTCTCTCTACTTCTTTCCTGTTCTTGGATGATATGATGATATGATGCCAGCTTTCCACTGCATCATTCCCATCATTTTCTATTGCTTTCAATTCCACAATGGACTTTACCCTCTGGAAATGTAAGCTGAAATGACCTCTGTCCTTTCCAAAGTTTCGTGTGGTTGGATACTTTTTCCTTACATTGAGAAAGCAACTGATATACATATGAATGTGCATACACACACCCCTGCAAACTACACACATACACAGCACAAAAACAATCTACCACAGATAACTTGTTCCTCCCTTTAAGCTTTTAGACTATTGCTTCACTGTGCCTTCTGGTTGCTTAGTAAGACTCAATTCTCACTTTTCCTTGGAAATATTCCTCATGGCTCCTATGGGCCATGAGAGCAAAATTGACAAAAGATAAGGTCTCAGATCTCTTCAAACATCCCCACACTTCCTCTGCTGCCAAGTCATTAAGCAAGGCAAACTCCTCTCCCACACGGGCTGTTAACTTTTATTTGTTCAGTGCTGCTCTACTACATGGCTGGCCTGACCTCTTCTTTTTCTCCCAGGTGAAAGGATCTGCTTTGATCACAGCAAGTCTGCTGCTCTGATGGCCTAGCTTAGATGAGCCTTGGGAAGTAGCACTGTCCTTTGGGTCTCATTCACTCATTAGCACACCCATCTTTGTTCTAATTCAACAAATCGACTTAGATCATTTGGTGTTCCACATATATTAGTGAACATGGCTCATGAAAGAATAAAGTTGCTTTTCTAAAGCTCACTGCCTAGCAGGGAAAAAGGGCAAAGAGAAAACACTGTTAATCAATATATATGTAGTGTCCATATACATGTACTTATGTAGGGTTTCACAATGTGATAAATGCATCAGAGAAAATAATAGAAAATGGTAAAGGATTTCAAAAAGTTCTAAGGGAGAGTCATGATTTTCAATAAAGTGGCCAGGATGTATTCTATTGAAAATGATGAATGAATTGAGCAAGACTTGAAGGAGTGAGCTATAAAGCCTCAAAGAAGAAGTTTTGTGATGGAAGAAACTCAAGACATTTGTATTAACCATTTTCATGTTTTAGCAGTATACATGATTAGGGGTTCAGTGGTTAAGCAATCATGTATCCTGTCTTCAGGATATTTATTACCTGGCATAGAGATCACGTGCAAAACATGGAATATGGGTATATTATGACTATTAAAGAAATAAAGACACTTCCTTTCAGTGATTGCTGGGAATGATTGTAGGGAAAATATTTACTGTTTAAGATATTTTACTATATTATTTCAAACAAGTATTCCTTTTTAACCTGATAACGACTTTTAAATAAATGTTTCTAAAAAAAAAAAAAAGAAATAAAGATAAGGACTCTGGGGTTCTGAAGGTACCAGGGCATGTGGGAGAATAAAGTGTTGAGAAGTCAACATTGCTAATTATTTCTCTTTACTACTATTTGCTTAAAAAAGGCTGCATTTCAATGATTTAAAGAAAGTATGTGTGCATGTGGGTAGTATGTGTAATATGTTTGTGAGTATAAGTGCATATATGCATAGATATATATGTTCCATGCTCACATGTGCAGAGTCCAGAGGAGGACATTGAGTGTCATGGTTTGATGTAGGTGTCCCCCACAAACAAATGAATGTGTTCTGGGTAAGTGATCCTCAGCTGATGGCAATTTGGATTTTACAACCTCGATGGAGCTGTGTTGTTGAGGGTGGGCTTATGGGGATTATAAACCAGCTTCCCTTTGCCAGTATTTGGCACACCTCCTGCTGCTGTTTCCAGTGCTATGGCAGAGGTTATGTCCACCCCTCTGCTCATGCTATCGTTTTCCCTGCCAGGATGGAGTCTCCCCTCAAGTCTGTAAGCCAGATAAACCCATTCCTCCACAAGCCGCTTTCGTTTGGGTTCTTTCTGCGCAGCAACTAGAAAGCAGACTCCAACAGTTTTGGTACCAGGATGTGGGGTCATCTGTTGCTGCTAGAACCCTGATCTTGTGGCTCTGGTCTTCTGGAAGTGATCTATAGAAGGTATGTGGAATTATTTGAAATATCAGTTTAAGAGACCCCTCACAGTGCTGTGAGTACAGCTTGATGAACGACTCTGGTCAGAATGAAAAGACCTGAATGCAGTAAGAACTATGGATTGTGAGGTTTGGCTTACGAGGGTGAAAAAGAACTTTTTCAGGACTGTGCTAGAAGCAGTTTATATGAGAGGTTTGCTGCATTCTGCCTGCCTGTGTCGTGGGAACCTGTGCAGGGTTGCTTGATGTAAAGATGGACTGGTGTGAGCAGATGGAGATGACACAGAAAGAAAGATCTTTGGGTCGGAACTGCTGCTCATTCACCTGCAATTGTTTGAGAGATGACAACCATTGAGATTGGACCACCTGGTCTGCATTGGAACAACAAGAAGAATATGGACTCTTTGAAGTAAGGGGCCTGAATGCTTTGTTCCCCCCTAGATTAACAAGTTGGTAGCCTACCTGGTTCTGTGGAGTGTGGCAAATGGAAGAATAGAGGGTCATTGGATTTGCAACACAGTTTTGTTTTTGAAAAATGGCCATCGGTGTGTGAAGCAGGTGTGCTAGGTTGCCTGCATGGAGCCTGATGAAGCCATGAGGATTAACTGTGGGTTGCAATGGAGACCCAGTAAGATGCCAGGATTATGCATGGGTGCCAAGGTGAGTTGCCAGCACTGGATGAAGTTTTCCAGGACTGTGAATAGCTGAGCTGGAGGGGCAGAATTGAATCTCCAAGAGACTTGCTATTGATTAGAATCATTGAACTTAGAGTTAGAGATCGATGATGCCCTGCTTGTTTTAAATCTTGCATTGGTTCAATCTGTTTTTGCTGTGCCTCATTTTTTGCAGTGTGAGTGTTCTGTGCCATTATAGGTTTATTTTTTGGTATTATGACCTAGGTGAAAGCTGTGGGGACTTAAGAGTTGAGCTGAACACATTGTATTTATATCATGTATGATTATTAGTTTGGGGGGTCAGGGGAGTATTGTCATGGTTTGATCTAGTTGTCTCCCACAAACAAATGAATGTGTTCTGGGTAATCAATCCTCAGCTGATGGCAGTTTGGATTTTACAACCTCGATGGAGTTGTGTTGTTGGGGGCAGGTTTATGGGGATTATAAACCAGCTTCCCCTTGCCAGTATTTGGCACACCTTCCTGCTGCTGTTTCCAGTGTGTGGCAGAGGTGATATCCACCCCTCTGCTCATGCCATCATTTTCCCTGTCAGGATGTAGTCTCTCCTGGATTCAGTAATCCTAATAAACCCATTACTCCACAAGCCACTTTTGTTTGGATTCTTTCTGAGCAGCAACTAGAAAGCTGACTGCAACACTGAGTGACTTTCTCTATCACTCTTCTACCTTTTCCTGAGACACAATTGCTCACAGGACCTGGTTAAAGAGGCAGACCAGAAAACCCTGGTGACCTTCAAGTCTCTGTTCTCCCCTCAGAGTTGGGGTTATAAGTGTTTCTGACCACATCTGGATTTTTCACATGGGTGAGTGGGGATTGAATTTAGGTCTTCCCGCCTACACAGCAAGCATTCTTACCTCAGGCTATCATCTCCTGAGCCATAAAAGTAATATTTTCATGGTAGGAGGGCTTAGATATGTGCAGTATATTCTATAAAAAAACATCTCCCACTTAAAGATTTTCTATAAACATAGTTCATTAAAGGGCCTGAGAAAGTCTCAATCAATAAATAGTTTTCCTTCACTTTGTGATCTTTCATGACTTATTGAGCAATGGAGACCCTGGTAAAAGCTGGTTTACATCAGTTTCCAATAGACACTCAGTTAACGGTAGTTTAAAGGACAAGGTGTCTGTGCTTGAAATAGAACTCACTCTGGATTTAAACCACGAACATCTACTTTTGGATCCCCATATTCTGTTATCTATAAAATGAGAAATTTCTGCTAAATGGTCTCTGAAGTCCGTTGTGGATCTAACCTGCTTGAGTGTGTTGGAATCTTTCCTCAATGCTGTATGATACACACAAATAAGTTCATCTGTTTAAGATTCTTTATTCTGTGGTCATTATATGCTCTGTATAGTCGGAAGCTATTAGTGAACTAAATAGAGATGGCTCCTTCTTGGGGATTTGGCAGTGGACTAAAATATGGGCAGCAGGGGCTCTACAGCATAAAGCTGACTTAGAAACTGACAGGCATTATGAAGAACCAATGCAATCAGCTGGAACTACAAGCCATGTGATAATGAGAGAGAGAGAGAGAGAGAGAGAGAGAGAGAGAGAGAGAGAGAGAGAGAGAGAGAGAGAGAGAGAGAGAGAGAGAGAGATCATATGGGGAGAGAAGAGCCATTTCAAAATGTTCAGGCAGGTAGCTGAAAAACGATGAAATCGAAGCTTTGACATGGTAGTTAAGAAGGAGAAGTTTATACGACACCATAAGGAAATGGTTCAGACACTGGGATGATACTTAAGATGAAGACAAATTCCACAGGCAAAAAGAGTGTTTTGTGAGTTTGAGTTCTAGATACAAAGTCATTCTATCTGAGAGACAAAGAACAGGGAACATGCCTGCCCAGGGCAGAAAACGTTTCAGGTAGAAATGGCCCACATTATTATAGTGGTGGAGACAGTGATTAGAACTTAAAGTACCCAGCAAAATTCCAATGCACCTCAGAATTTAAGGAGTACCCGAATTCTTGTCTGTAAAGTTAAAGAATTAAAATTATAGACCACCAGAGGATAAGGTATGGTGGGAGACTTTATTTAAAAGAAAATGGGAAGTTACAAAGATCTCCAGCCTCCAGTGTGGGGAGAACACGTGGGAGAGGGTTTAACAAAATCTATGTTGTTCAGCCAAACAAGCAGAAGGAAAGATAACAGAGGACTCCCATCATGAAGAAAAGGGTTCACATGGGAAAAATCTGGAGCCTTCCTAAGGCCTGGAGATTCAGAAGTCATTTCCCTAAAACGCCATGTGCAGGATAGGAGACTGGACTTTGCTTCAGTGACTTTTTAAAACCTCCCAGGTAAGTCAGAGAGACAGCTGATTGGTCCATACCTGATAATTCACTTTTAACATCTAGGTTTGAGCTCTAGCTAGAAACACCTCTCACTAGGTGGAAGGGGTAGGGGATCATGCTTGGAATGTGTGAACTGCTGTTAGGGTATTGAGGTGCAGAATTGAAAACAAAATCACCAGAAAAAAAAGTACATACATGTTTAAGAAAAAAAATCAAACAAGAATACCCACCAGAATACCCATTTTCATTTGCAGGAGGCAAGGCAAGGCTCCAACTGGGGAGGGGTTAAGGAAGAGCATGGCCACATTGTGTGGGGGTCTCTCTCCTAAATTCCCACATTATCTTCATGGACGCCACTCAACTATACCATTGTTTCCAAAGCAGAAGGGAAAATATTAAGCTATGTATTGTGGTTATATTTCAATAAAACTTTATGTATGAACAGACTGTGTGAGATCTGAGTGTCCATAATATGCAGATCCCTAGAACAAGTTTTCAGATTATAGCCCATTTTCAGATTGATACCACATCCAAATTTGGTGAGAGAAGCACAGAAAAGCTTAACAGGGACAAGACTATGTTCTCAGGACATTTGTCGTATGGACCTCTTCATTGGCTTCCTTTATTTTATACTTTGTCAGGTAACAAACAGTAAAATACAAACAAGTTGTGTTAGTTTGAATGGTAGTCCTTCAATAAATTCAAGAGTCTATTGAAGTTTGTAATTTGTCTCCAGCCTCCTGGCTGGAGGTGTCACCTTGGCATGGCAGATCCTAGGCTCCAGCCCTAAGGTGTTTCTGGTGTGGATCTGGAATTCCAGCCATAGATATTCAAAGATCAGTCTGAGCTCACTGTCATTTGCTGGTGTATGTGTGTATTTGTATACGTAAATGTCTGTGTGTGTACATGCGTGCGAGTATGTGTGAGCATGTGCTGATGGTGATGGGTTTCTCTCTCTGCTTCGACCTGTGAAAGGGGGCCTACCTTTTTCATCATTATGGCACTTCTTCTGGTTCTTTAAGATTCAACAAATCTTTTCCTCCATAAACTGTGTCTGGTATTGGAGGTTCATCCCAGCAGCATGAGCTGTGTAAGAAACAAGTATCTCCCTGAGCTCTATGTATCACAGCAATTATTGGACCTAAGGACAGAGCTGTGGGATAGGAAGGGGGTTGTGGGAACCCCTGATTGATAGTCTAAAGTACAGGAGACCCAGATTTGTGGTTGGTGTCTGAAGTGACAGCAATCTGTGGAACTGCCCCTTCAATTTGTGGGCTCTCATATGAACTCATTGAAGATAGCATCAGAAATGAATTGAATTTTATCAATACCTCGGTAGTGTCAGAAAATTGGTCAGTGCACAGAAAACATCAAATATGTGATAGGAGAGCTATGGAGAGGGCAGATAAAGGAGTTCATCGTGCTTTTATAACCATTATCTGGCCATTTAGTCCTGCTTGCACGCTTGCCCCTAGAATCCATCTTCCTAGCCCAGTTAGTGTAGCCTTTTAAAACGTAATCTGATCACATTACTCTGTTAAAAACCCTCTGAACACCTTCACCACTCTGAGAAGGAAATAGTAGCTCCTTTCTGAGAACTATGAGACTACCTATGACCCTGTCACATGAAGGGCCCCACTTCAAATGCTAGACACATGTCTGATCAATAAGTGGTAAGTCAGAGGTTCTCACACCATCTCCTCAAATTCAATATTTACCAGAGTTTCCAGCACTCACGGAAAAAAAATATGTCTACTTAAACAGTTCATTATAGATCAAAGGAATTGAAACAGTACAGAGAGAGACAGTTCTGAGCCCAAGATCTTGTCTCCATGGAGTTGTGAGCTACACTCACAAAACGTTTGTTCAGCAACTGGAGGGTCTCTGAACTGCCCATTTGCAGCTCTATGGAGCCTCTTTACATTGGCATGAGGAGCTACTAACACAGCCTACAACTCTTCCCTCCTTCTAAAACGAGAGACAGCGGGGAGGGAGTCTATACACCAGACCCCTAACCAGGATCTCCTCACCATAACAAAAGATGTCTTACCATACATTTCCCTTAGATTGGAAGTTCTGTATATAACATTTCCTGTTACTCAAGAGATGAAAGATACAATAAGGTGGGATTTTCTTTCCCTCCCTTGGCACTGTGTCAGGAACCCAGGGACTAAAGCACACATCTATTATTTCACAAGATGAAGGTATTTTTTCCTTGTTCAATGGATATTTATGTAGAGAGACATGGAAGAAATACATAACTACTAAGTACCAGGATCAATAAAGGCTCTGGGAAGAAGTACCACTAGGAAATCAGTTCTTCAGCTGTGTTCACCACAGTGTTCGTGTGTACTGAATACCTCCAATTGAGGACCACTCATGAGTGTGCGCACGCTTGCATGTGTGTGTGTGTGTATTATGACATTGATTTTTTTCCATATGTAGTCACTTCTCAGACTAATTTTATTGGCATCTATGGTAAGAAATGTTCTGTTTGGTTAAAATGTGATAAGACATGAAAACATGGAGAGTCATGAGCACTAGATATCACATAAAGTGTGGTGAAATATGTTCCTTCTCTCATTTTGTGTCTTCTCTATTCTCTCTTATTGTGTGACTTTTCCAGGGAAGACAGGAGGAAATGTCTATTCATGTCACATGGGGTATCAGCTACAGAGCAAAGAATGTATTCACTCAAGCCCTGCTTGGTGAATCAATGTGTTTCTTGAGGTTACTTACAGAGCAAGAGTGAGGGGTTACTTACAAGAGCTATTCAAAGGAAGCTACATTACCCAAAAGTCCATTTCAACATGGGTGACAATTCATGAAAGTTGTGTCCTTGGAGCTCTTTGAACAATTTGTAGGCAGCTCCATCAGAAAGAGTGTCCTCCCCTGGCATGGCTTATTGCACATATTACCATGAAGAAAGGTGCTACCCTTGTAGTTTTCTGAGCTGCTTGAGCCTGGTAAGTTTCATGAACTTCCTGAGCCTTGTAGGTATTATTGGATTCAGAGGAGATATCTACACAACCCCCACTGAGTCTTACCAATAGTCCCCAGTGATGCTGAAGCATCTGTGCATTTATTTGTTTGCTCATTCATTAAATAATCAGGTATACAATGACAATGGCCAAGTCAGTTACAAGGTCAAGGAAAAATCACAATCTCTTTCCTACAGGATATTCTAGTGAGAGGCCCCTTGGCATCCATGCTTACCTGACATCATGCATGCTTAGAGAGGCTTCACAAGTCTTTTTTTTTCTTTATTGTTCATAATGAGTTACATTGTTTAGTGGGTCAACCATGAGTTGTTATCCCCAATTCCCCGTTGCCCCCCTTCCCCATCCCCAGTCAGCTGGATATCCTCCTCCGTGGGCTTTCTGTATCAGTCTTTGTGGTAGGGGATCATGGATAGCCCAGTCTTCAGCCGGGTTCTCATGACCCAAGTGTGTTGTTACTGAGGGTTGCCAAGTCTCTGATATTCTCCCCCACCACGGCTCTCACAATCTTTCCGCCCCCTCTTCCGCTCAGTTCCCTGAGTTGTGGTGGGTGAGTATTGAGGCTGCTATGGTGTTGTGAGCTTAGGGGTTTTTGTGTCGAGATTCGTTGGTTTCTGTCACACTGGCTTATCCTTTGTTGATTGAATGGCTATGGCTGTGTGTCCCTTGTACATCCAATCATTCTCTGTGGGGTTCCATATGAATCCTCCCCTGTATGACTGTGGTGGCTCATCTCATGCCAGGATCTCAGTTTTCTGCCTGCAATCGGTTGGTAGGGTTATATGGGCCACAGCTCCCTCGCTGTATCCTGAAAAATACAAACACAATCTCCATCGGAGAATGAAGTCAGTATCAGTTAACAAATATACAACAATCTGGATTACCTAGCTTCTATTTTCAAAAGCCTCCCCGGCAGTCACTAGCATAGTGCATCTTTTCTTGGGAGCCCAAGAGTACAAGTCTTTATTGATTAACAGAGAGACTTTGCTAGTTAACAAAATATCATACAAATATACTTAATTATATTTAGAAGTATATAATATATTTAATGAAAACATGATAATATGGCAAACATCAATATATTAAAACTCATTTCCCTTTTTTGTGTTCACTTTTTAAAAATATGGCTGTGATATATATATATATATATATATATATATATATATGTACAAACATGCATATACATATCCTGTATTTCTATGGATAACATTGTTCCAGTTCTCCAGGCAGAAGGCTGGTTTAAGGGCTTCTTAGCTCTTCATACGTGTATGCTCGAAACATACTGCCAGTCTAGGACCAAAGAGAATCTTAGGCCTCAAGGCTTAGGGCCACTGCACCAGGCTCCACCTGGCTGAGAGTCTCCCATTTTTGCTTTGGGTCAATTGAAGAAAAACAATTGAGTTTATTGAACACAATCAATGTAACACCAACTGCCTTATGGTACTCTTAACCACTGATCTCTTCTGACAGAACCCAGGCGAATCTATAGAAATTTCTAAGCAAGTACATGAATTATGCGATTTCATTCTTCTTGAAATTCATACTTCAAATTTTCCCACTCCATATAGTCTGTCATTCTCTCTTTTCTTCTGCTTTTTCATTTATTATTTGACATAGGCTAGACACAGATAGTGTTTCTTATTTGTGTGAAAGGTCTGGTTTCCTTATAAGAAAACTCAGGTCCTTCTTAAATTTCAATGTACTCCAGCTCATAGGGCAAATTTTATACATGTAAAATCCTGAGTGGCTGTATTTCAGTTACATCACGGGTGGTCACTTTACGAGCCCTCTGCTGCCTGAGGTGAGGCAACCTTGAATTATAATGTTATTCTCCTAGCTATGCATCACAACCCCAAATCCTACCCCTGATGTAGCAGGTAAGTCTCATGTTGCTAGGCAAAAGGCTGAGTCATGTGAAGTAGAACTTCCTCTCTCTAGAAAAGTTATAAAATCAGATATTTATTCATTTATGGGATACTAATCACCTTTAACAAACCTCCCTCACCTAAAGAAACCTGTCTCGGTTTTTCTCTCTCACACCAGCCTTTCTTTTCAGTCCAATTTTCTTTTAGAACTTTTAAAAGTTTTTCTGGTTCCACTTCATTCTCAAGAGTATTTGTGCTGTTAGAATGTCTGAAATTCTGAGGCAGACTCTTGGCTTGCAAATGCTTATTAGTATTCTTTGTGGTGTTCCCTAGAAATGGGTCTGTGTTTTCTTTTCTTTCCTTTGCTTCACCTTAGTGGAACCATTACACCTTCCTTCAGAGTGATAATGCAATCAATGTTACACAAGTAGCCAAGCCCTCTGGTTCTGATCTCCCTCACTACCCAATGTCCTGACAGCTTCTCAGTCTGATGATCTAGAAACTTAAGGCAGTTGGATGGCATCTGTCTCTACTAAGCTTGTGTTCACATGAGTGAGCTGTCATTTTTCCAAGGTCCACATGCCATGGTGGCTCAGTCTAAGTTTGCTATTGAGGTCGGAGGTGGGAAAGTCAGAAGAAATGTTAGGTGCTTCCATGTTTTCGTCTTAAAATACCCTTCATCATTGGCTGATAAAATAGAAAATGTGTGAGCATCATAGGATTGACAAATCAGAATCAAAAGGAAGAATGTGTGAATGTTATATAATTGGAAAATCAAAATCACAAAAACTCTGCCATGTTGTGTTGTTATTCTGACCTCATGACTTCTCCTTAAGAGGAGAGGTGCCTAGCAAGTTTGACAAACAATGTGTTTGCCTGTGGATTTTAGAGTCACATAGATTTTCATGTCCAACTCTACTATACTATCAACAAGGACTTTTAGTGGTCTAGAGTCTGTTCACAGGGGTCTTATAATTCTTTGTAATTTTATATTTGAACATTATTTCAGTGATTGAGGATATCCTGGTGATCTGTCCATCTCCCCTCCTGACTTCCATCACCCCAGGGCACCATGGTGCAGTTCTCCTGCTCTCTGTCCCTGTCGGAACTGGATGTAAGCACCTGGAGAGGCAGAAATGCCACCATCTCCCTAGAAATACAACATTAATTTCAAATAGAAACACAACATGACAGATCAAGAAACCATAGAAGAAAGAAATGGCCCACTCCCCTCCACACACTTTTTGAATAAGGCAACTGTAATTTTATTTTGTTCAGGGTACCAAAACTTGTGTTGGATGTTAGCTGTGTGATTATGGGAAATTTCCTTAGCCATCTTGTCTTTGTTGTATCAGGCAGGGTCAGATGAATCAGAAAAGCATAGTGTTTATATGACAACATGTAGCTTTATATGTATATGTGTACGTATAAATACATATATCTGTGCATATATATATATATATATATATATCTCAGGTATATTTATATGGCTATAAACATATGCATATGCATATTTGTGCATATGTATGTGTATATTTGTGCATATATATTTGACTATCCATATAGATATATGCATATACTCATAAACTATATAAAGTACATTACTCAGTTAATAACCACACACATGATAATTACCATGTGATGGTTAGTATGGGAATAAAAAATTGTTATGCCCTACTGACATCATAGCTGTCTTAACTGAGTGCAGCAGATTGTACTAAGAGGGCGGAGGGTAACATTGGTGTAAATAAAACTAGTGTTGCTGTCCTATAAAACCGCAGCACTCACTGAGAGGTGTAACCCGAGGTACTTGGCAATATGCTGCTGATCTGTGTGTTTCAATGTGTTCTCTTCATTGCTGGTTTTTTTTAGGTACTCTAAATTGTAAAATATATTTACCCTCCAAACAGTGTGATGTGTTGTGTTGGTAACTTCTACGTACATCTCATGTTTATTTCAACTTTTGACCTTGTTAAAGGGAGTGCCTATCTTGCACTGTGTAAATGTACTCCATGAGATTCATGTAGTATTTCTCAAAATGTCTCCCTCATTGACTGATAAGTGTATTATGTAGATAAATCCAACACATGTATAGATTACAGAGATAACCAACTTTGCAATGCTTAACTAATTCTCATAATTGTGCTCTACCTTTACCAGCCAGCTGGTGGTAGAAGTGTAGACGAGAATCTAAGGCACCTGAACCCATTGCTGAAGAAGAGAGGTATGTGGACCACTGCACAAGGGATGTCCCTTGTTATAGGGGATCAGAGTCACTGCCATGCTTTGACCCAGTACGGGACACAGATGATGGCATTCACTGAAGCCTTCCTCCTACCCAGCCTCCTGCAGTGTCTCAATCTGTCTGAAAAGGACCCGAAGTCACCCTGCAGGGAACACAGTTAATGTGGAATCCAGAGGCAAAGAATGACAGGAATGGAGAGTGGATCTATGGGGCGAATGGAAAATGACAAACTGAAGTTCATCAGTGTTGCTTGGAGGGTTACTTGTGATTAAAGAAAATACATCATCATGAAAAGTTCTATTGAGCAGAGTGCAAATCTTTGTTATTAATATTCATGTCACTGAAGTCTACAAAGAAGTTGGAGCCAGCGTGGGTTCAGCTAGTGGGGCTGGTGGAATAAGAGAAGTCCTGTGAGGAATTGAACCATAATGCTCAGAATGGATGATGTCATGTGGAAGCACAAAGCTAACTTCTAGTGACACAGCCTCAGTTAATCAACAGAAATGGGAGTGTGGGGGCCATGAGTTCTAGTCCTAGCTCTGATGTGGTCTTGTAGAACAATGAGAATTCCAGTTACTTCATCTAAGCCACCTACTCCTCATTTCTGAGATGGGATGACTAGTAACCAACTGATTGTGAGGATGGGTCAGATACCAAGAAACTGCTGATACAAGCTGAGTTGTGTCTTTTATACAGAAGAATCTATTCCTTTGGCTGTTCAAGTGTCTCATGGGGGAAAGTGATCACCTCACAAGCAGGAGGTCCTGAGCTTGGATCACCAGCGCATACATAAAATAGGTGACATGGTGGTATACCACTTAGAACCTCTTCTGGGGAGGCAAGAACAGGAGGATCCTTGGGACTCACTGACTAGAAAAACCAACCAAAGGAGTGCGCTCTATTTTCAGTGAGACCCTGTCCCTGTCTCAACAAATAAGGTGGAAAATGAATTAAGATGACACCTTACATTGACCTCTGACCTCCCCATGCATCCCACACACATACCAAGTGCCTACATGCTCATATATATATATATATATATATATATATATATATATATATATATATATATATATATATATATATATATATATGCAAGAACAAAAATGTGTTCCTGCCCCAATTGTAGGGACCCAGGTTGTTAAGCTTCTGTGGCAGCAGGTTTTCCCCTGATATCTCCAGAGATACTTTTTACATGAAACTGGATACCAACAGCACTGAAGAATGGAGTGGTAACACACTGAGGCCAGAAGGACCTGTTAGCACCTCCCCTCTTGATTTCATGTTCTTTGGTACCAGTTGCTTTTAGAGGGTAAAGGGACACTGGGTTCACCTCTGTCGTAGTGTGTCTGTGGAAATGGACTCTAAGAGGAACTGAACTTCAAAGTATGTCATTCGGTTCCAGTTAGAAAGAGATCTATTTAAAATGCAATACACCATGTTTAAAGCACACAGACATAGGAAAGCGTTGGGGCTATCAGTAGGAAAGGGGAGCAAATGGAAATGCACCTGTTTTCGTTTGAGCTATGTTTTGGGGTTTTGGTCTCCATAGACCTTTCTCTTATTAGGACCCACATGAGGAGAGGAATGGGAGAGAAGGTTACTCAATTTGCTTTACACTGCTTCTTGCCAGGTTGTTGGTCACAGTAACAAGTAAAGTAATGAAGATACTTTGTAAGGTGGAAACATGATAAACCTTCATCATGAACAAAGTTGGTTTTGCAGGCTCTCAGAGCTGGAAGTGATTGTTAAAATTATTTTTTTTCTGTTTTTTTTTAATATATATTTATTGTCCATAATGAGTTACATTATTTAGTGTTAAATGTTCAGTTTATACATGGGGAAGCCTAAAGGTGGTGAATGACAGGGGCTCATTACCTGAAAGTCAGAAAAAAAATTCAAAGAGACTCATTTTGCTTCCTTTATAAGTGATTACATCCCAAACCAGAGACTTCTGCCCTCATCCAAGTTCTCACCTCCTTTTCTCAACCCTCTTCTCTCAATATTGTCTGAAGCCCTTTCTCTCTCATCTTGATCCACTGCCTCAACTTCTTGCTTTCTCCAGTTTTCACTGAAGTTGTTACATGTCTAAAATGAAGATCCAGAGATCATGTTGTAGGTTAAATTCCCTCAACATTCCCAGCTCATCCTCAAGACTAACTCTCTACGTTCTTGGCAACATTAACAGGGTCCTTTTGTTAACAGAGTTAGTTAGGGTCAGGGACTGAGCCCTAGATGCCCACACACTCCCTGCATAGCTGTTGCGGTTAGGTTTCTAGTTGCTACACAGGAAGAACCCAAACAAAAGTGGCTTATAGAGGAATGGGTTTATTTGGCTTACAGACTCAAGGGGAGACTCCATCCTGGCAGGGAAAACGATGGCATGAGCAGAGGGCTGGACATCACCTCTGCCACAGCACTGCAAACAGCGGCAGGAAGGTGTGCCAAACTCTGGCAAGGGGAAGCTGGCTTATAACCCCCATAAGCCCACCCCCAACAACACAGCTTCATCGAGGTTGTAAAACCCAAACTGCCATCAGC
>PVHP010008290.1:0-27108 GCA_004024765.1 Zapus hudsonius | reverse complement strand
TGAACACATTATTCACTCATTCAGTGTATCTAAATATGGATGATAAAGATAAAACTTATAAAAATATTTTTATGTATTTATTTGAGAGACAGAGAGAAAGAGGAAGACAGACAGAGAGTGACTTTGGGTGCACCAGTGCCTCCTGCCACTACAAATGAACTCCAGAAGCATGCTCCACTTTTTGCATCTGGCTTTATTTGGGTACTGGGCAATCGAACTCAGGCCACCAGGCTGTGAAAGCAAGCACTTTAACTGCTTAGCTAGCTATTCATCCGCCTCATTTAAGGTTTCTATGACGGTGAACAAAGAAAGTATTTTCATTAATCTAAAGGCGAAATCACAAGTCATGATTGGACCTTTAATTAAGGCTGTGGTGTTTTTCCTTCCTTTTCCCCTTTAAGGCATAACTCTGAATAGGAGGAAGTAGGTCAGACTTGTCTGAAATAATTTATATTCCTGGATTTTTCTTATCCAAGGCTGGCAGTTGATTCCCTCCAGGATTTCCTTATCGTGCGTTTGCAGTTGGGATCACTATGTCTTGACTACCAGATGTCCCTGTAGGAGAGGCCCATGGGATGACACTCATATTTGTCAGGCCATGTAGCAATTTTGTGCTTTCCAGGCCTAGGCCTGTACCCTAACTAGCTGCCTACAGAATGAAGGTTATCTTGGTCCTCCTTCTTATCAGAGAGGTTTTATGACTTATCCTGTCCACACAGCCAGCAACAGAATGGGGCTAAAAGTCACACCAGATGTGTGCTTGCAGAGTCTATGGTCTTTGTCCTTTGGGCATGGCTGTTGCAGAGTTCTATAGAAAATCCAGGTCTTTCCTCATCCACATGTTGGGCTGAAGCAACTCTCTTAAGGCAGTCCTGGGTTCTTTCTTTGCCTATTATTCCTCTCTTTGTCCCCTGTCATACAAAAACAGAGGTCCTGTGTAACTGCCTGGTTGTGACACATTACCTCAGACTGACATCCCTGATGAGTGTGTCAGTGTCCCCCACTGACAAGCCCTGAGCTCCTCAGGATCAGGGACAATATCTACCTTTGTGTCACATGTGTCTGACAGTGTGGACACTGGGTGAAGCACAATTCAAATGATGTTTCTATTCCAGGCTCTCATTCTTGCTGGTCAGATGAATGACTTATCTTGAGATTCTTTTCATAACTGAAGTCCACAGAGCTCTTCCTTCAATACGGTTCTTAGGAATGGCAGGTTAATGGTAACTGTAATCCCAGATCTCTAGGCTGACTGAAAAAAAAATCTCTCCTCTGTGGAGTCTCCAAGATTCCCTGGCATCTCCAAGATTCCCTGGAAAGAGAACTCATCAAGATGCCCTTAAAAAAAAAGACAAAAATCACTACATGTCCAATGATGTTTTGATGTTTATTGGGCTTATTTTGCTACCCATGTTTTGCTTATTACCAACTGATCTTCCATTGACCCCTCCAAGAAATAAAGATTGTCTCAAGGTCCTGCTGGCCCTCAAAGCCTTCATCTACCATCCAGTTTCCTTCAATTTCTCCCTATCTATTTCCTAAGACATTCTTAGCATCACCATTTCTGAAAATCTCCACCACCACCACCACCCCACTCTCACCCTTGAAAATTTTGACTCTGGGTTTATCCCTCTTCTGTTTTCAACAAGATTGTAAGGTTTTAAGTGAGTACTATGGATTTTAGTTCTTTTCTATACTAAAGGCTCCAGCAGCATGATGCACACTCAGCAGACAGTAAATACTTGCAGAGCTAATGCAAATTGATGTGTTTCTTTCCCAGGTACTCTGCTGCCTCCTAGTGTTGTGGGGAGGCTTCGGACTAGGAGAAGTTTTCTGTGAGGACTAGCCATGGTCAGCACCCTCTGGATTGCTGAATGTTGCTATCAAGAGTGGACTCGCTTCCCAGGAGAGTTCTAGAGAGGGGATTGGACTTAATAGAGAGGATTCTACTGCCCTGGCCTGGCTCTCTGATCTATTTATCCCTGGGATAACCATGTAGGGATTATTAGAGATCTCCTTTTCTGGCACAAATACCTCTCTTTTCCAACTACTTTGGGGTTTATTTTGTTTGTTTCTATTTTTTTTTGTAAATTAACTCTTTTACAGTTATCATATATCATATGTTAATATTTCCCCCTCTGTTTTTTTTTTAGGTTATGAAAGATTTATTTTCAGTGAGTACAACAGAAAGTAGACGCAAAACAGCAATGCTCCCAAGCTAGGAAGCTTGGAGTGTCCTAAAAGGCTAATCAGAATTCAACTACTCTTGAGAATAGAAACACAGGCTCTTTTGTATTTATTTATTTTTTTTAAATTAGGGCTGGTGAGATGGCTCTGTGGGTCAAAGTGTTTACTGTGTAAGCATGACAATTTGTGTTTGCATTCCCAAAAACCTATGTGGACATAGTAGTGAGTGTTTTTAAGCTCAATGTGCTTATGTTGAAGTGAGCAGCAGGGAAATGTCTGGGAGCTCCCAGGTCAGAAGTCTGGCTTACCCATCAGTAAACGGGAGACCCTGCCTCAAACTAAGGAGAAGGCCACCTGAGGGTGTTCTCTCTCTTCCACATACATCTCCACATTTACACACTCTCTCATACAAATGCATACACACATGACCCACATACACAAAAATATGAAGTTCATAAGTGAATGAGGTCACTTCATTTGGAAAGAAAAAATAGATGGATCTCTCTGTATTTCTCACTCTCTCACTCTTTCTCTTTCTCACTCATAATGAATGAATTCCGTTCATTAAATCCATCACATGTTTGTTTCAGCTGCATTTTCTGTCCACAGAATTTAGTCTCCTAGAAATTATTATTAACCTTCTATCAATTGCCAGTGTCTGGTGCCTACATGTTTTATAACTTTTGTTAAGTGAATGCCAGTAGCTAAAAATGCTGGAAATTTTGACATTTTTTTTTTTTTAGTAAACATTCTTTCATTTCACAGTCATTATCTTCACTATTTTATATCTGGGAACTCATGACTTCCTACATCATTTAACACTCAAGTCAAACACATGGTCTTTTTTTTTTAGATATCATCTTTTCCTTGTCTTTTTTTTATTGAAAGCCTGATTCAATCTTGCGCTCAGAACTCTCACTAGTTCCCTGTTCTCACTGTGTAAGACATTCTTTCATTCCACTCGTCTTACCACATCAAGACACTTATTTGTTAATAGGCTGTGTGGTGGCTTCACAGTTGGAATTACTGAGCATCACTTTTTATTTCCACGAGGGCAACTTTATTCCTGTCTGCCTGTATCCCTTTCATCTTTGAGTCTTTCCAGGCTATGCCAGCCTCTCCTACTGTACTTCTTGAATCAGCTGTTCATTTTCCTCCTGCTGTTGTTGCTGATAATTTCCAGGTTAAATCTTATAAGTGGAAATTGGATACACAGCTGGAGTTGAAAGGCAGATCCTTGGAGGTATAACTGCACACTGTCTCTCGGTAGGCAGGAAAGTTGAAAATGATAGGTTCCCAGTGCTCAGGAAGCACCATGCTGTCCCTCTAACTGTGCCTAGGGTGGGGATTACATTCTCCCAGGGAGAACAATATTTGCACCTTTATTTTACTCCTGGTCTATATGATAGAGATTCAAGCCAGGTTAGTGGTTTCAGTAGTTTTCTGTCATTTATGACACATCAGTTGGATAAAGTGATAATGTGAGCCGGACAGCCAGTGATTTATAAGTGATTGATCAGCTTTCCAAGTTGTCAGCAATTTCACATAGAAGAAATTTTTACTTTCAGACTGGAACCATTTGATTTCTTAGATTCAAACACTGGAGGCAATTTCGGGTCAAATTGTTCATTTCATTCTTCAATAAAAGATTTTAGAATTTCATAGTTTTAAATGCTAGGCACACTTTTGATTAATTAATTCAATCTTATTTGAGTAGCTGCCACCCTCTAGGACTGAAAACTTTGGGCTCCATAGGACACACTGAGCCCAATTTTCCAGTGTTGATCATCTAATGTGCAAATCTGACGTTAACTAGACAACAGAAGATGATTTCAAATGTTCCAGGAATAAAACTAAATAGGGAAATATGAGGCAATTTTGAGTTCCAAGTTTAGGAAAAAATTCACATGGGAGTGCTATATTGGTTGTTTTTCCTCATTACTTTAACATAATATCTGACAAAAATAATTTTAAAAAGGAAGATTTTGGGGGGATGGTGACTCCTCGTTTGAGGGTATATCTATATCTGTATCATCTATATCTATCTATCATCTATCTATCTATCTATCTATAGTACAGTATGGTAGGGAAGTTATGGTGACAAGAACATGATGTAGATGGTCACATTGTTTCGATATTCAGAAATCAGAGAGCAATAAGTGTTGAGTGAACTGTGATATTCATCTCACTTCTCCATTTTATTCTGTACAAGACCTCATGGGATGTTGCTATCCACATTTAGGGTGTATCTTGTTCCCTCATTTTGCCCAATCTAAAAACTCCCTTACAGACATGCCTAAGAGCTTGTCTCTTAGTGATTCTACATTTAGTCAAGTTGACAATATTAACCATCACAGATGCTAATCTTAATGGCATATTGATGGGTTCAAGGTGGTCTGCATCTCGACTTCTTTTATTACCATCCATGCTTCCTATTGTGATCTACTTCAACTCTCTGTGATCATCCAGATATCAAAAGTCTTAAGAGGTTTCAGGAGATTTTTTTTTTAATCTAAAATACCAACCACTTCCATTGAGGTCTCCACATAAGGTGCCAACAAGAATGTGTTCCAGATGCAGAGGTTGCGGGAGTTTAGTTCTGAACTGTGAGGAGCTCTGGACTCTAGAATAACTTTACTGCTGAGTCTCTTTGGGCAGGTCTCAGCCTCTGTCTGAACCACAGCTCCTTGATCATGGACTTTGCCGAGATGCAGCACACAATTGCAGGATTGTGTGGGAAGTGGAATGCCTGCTTTATATTCTATGTGGGAGAAGAAATGAAGCTCAAGTTGGCATGAGGTCACACGGGGTCAGATGAGGCTCTGTGTGTTGCAGTTCTCTCAGCTTCCCCATCATGGATCCTGCCTCAAGGAACTTGCAGAGGTAGTCTCTTATATGCAGCCCTCTATCTACTAAATAGCAACTTGACATACTCTCAAAATAGCTCTTGTACTGCCCACCTCAGGGGTTTAACTTGAATTCACTATGTGTCTGAGAGAATGGGCTCACCAGGGCCTCTAGTCACTGCAGACAAACTCTAGATGCATGTACTACTTTGGGTATCTGGTTTTATGTGAATGCTGAGGGATTGAATCCAGGACATTAGGCTTTGCAGGCAAGTGCCTTAACTGCTGATCCATCTTTCCAGCCCCAACCTTGAACTTTTGATCCTCCTGTAATCATCTCATCAGCACTGGGATTCTAGATGTGCACTGCTATGCCTGGTTTTATGCGATGCAAGGGATAAGACCTAGGGCTTTTTGCATGTGAGGCAAGCACTCTACCTACTAAACCATATCTCCAGGTCGACTTCAGACTTTTCCACCAGCTCCTCTAATTACTTTGACTCTACAAAGATTTTAAATGTACATTGAATGTACTAAGCGTCTTTTGGTCCTTGGATAGTGTAACATTCACATAAATTTGAATTTCCAATTTATTCATCAGCTCCAACCCTCAGAGAAAAGCAACACAAGTAGGAAAAATGACTACAGGAGGGGGTAAAGGGAATGGGAAAACTGACACCATGGGCTTCTGTGGCAGCCTGTACGTGCTGGGCTTGAAGATAGGGCACAGAACACTGAGAAAGTAAAGAAAAACCAATAAAAATGGAGACCATTTTTACTACATTGTCTGGAATTGGTTCTGGGGCCAGAGCAAAGGCTCTTGGACAACCCCAATCTCACTCTAAAGGCTGCAAATAGTGTACAAATATGAACTAGACATGTAGTATACAGTGTGTGTCATAGCTACCTTCACATTGCTGGGCCAAAACCTCTGGCCAACACCATCTAATCAGAGGAAATGAGGATTTCCTGTGGCTTTGAATCTCAAGGGGAAGATTCAAGATGGCAGGGGAGAACATGGCAGGGGTAGAGGCTGAAGAATTCCAGCTTTCCTACAGGGTGACATGGGAAAGGATATGGAGGCAAGAGAATTCCCCAGAAACTCCAGGATCAGCTGGGTTGATGTTCAGAGCAGTGAGTGAATAACAGCAGCAGCAGCAGCAGCAGCAGCAACAGAGACTCTGCCTCAGACAAGGTGGAAGGTGATGACCAGCGCCCCAGATGGTCCTCTGACCTTAACACATTCACCGTGGAATACACACAACTGTGTGGTACACACCCACCCACACACACAGAGGATAAAAAAGTAAAAACATGAAATGTTTGATGCCAAGCACCATTCTTAGTGACATGGATTTAGTAGTGAGCAAGACAAGCAAACATATGTTGTCAAGGAGTTGAGATTTGAGTAGAGAAGATACAAATGGAGATAAAGGTCACCTTACAGGCAGTTACAGATATCAATGAGTACACTGAAGACTACAGTCCACATGAGGAATAACTGTATAGGTATCCTGTGTTTGAGCCTGCCCAGTTAAGAGATATGTCTCCAAGAATTGGAGTATTTTATTTCAGTTGAATCAGCACAGATTATTCAGAGCCATCTATGGCCCAGGCCATATTTAGGCAGAAAGAACTCATCAGAGAGCTGGGAGATGTGTCAGTTAGGAAAGGGCTTGCTGCCTAAGCATGCGGACCTGAGTTTGAGGCCCAGTTCACAATTAAAAGCTGGTCACAGCAGTGTGTACCTGGGAAGATAAAGAAAGGAATACCCTTCGCAAGGCAGCCAGTGTAGCTGAATCCGCAGCTGCAGGTTCAGTGAGAGTCCCTGTCTCAAAAATCAAAGCAGTGGGAGCGTGAGTTAGGAAGTCATGTGGTGTTGGCCACTGGTCTGCACATGTATGCACAGAAGATGTGCACATGCACTTGCACATGCATGCATCCACACACGTGGCCACCCATATACACAAGCATACAACACACATACATGTGGAAAAAAAGAAAAGGTTCATCATTGAATATACCACGATACCACACTCAGGAAGTTTTCTAGGAGATGATCAAAACTCAGTTTGAAGCATGGTTGTGAAATATTAAGCATAATAACATATACATTTAATGATTCTTACCATTGGTACATAGGTACACATCATTCCTGGATTGATTATGCAGTATGAGCAACCAGGTGGCAGAAAGATGAGATGTGGTGGCAGAAAGATGAGATGTAATAATATCTGGTAGGAGCTCATACAAGGAGAAGGGCCCAAATCCCAAGGTGCTGGGACAGCAATGAGCAATGTTCCCTCAAAGCACAAAGGATGCCCTGCATGCCTGGAGCATTGCAGGAGAGGAAACCAGGGGTGAATATAAAGTTTATCAGAGAAATGTGGCTGAGCTCATCACAGCTGCATTTGGTTGGTTCAAGTTCCGTGGAAAGCAGTTTTACAGGGATGGCCATGCATTCATGAACTCACAGCAGCTATAGTTTCCTTCACAAGATGTACATTGTAGGTGACTGATGTGGGTGAAAGAAGAAATAGATGAATAGAATAGAGATAAATGGATACATGGATACAAAGCTGCATTGTTATTAGATTGGTTAGTGATACAAGAATGAGAGAAAAGAAAGGAATTAAGTTCTGGTCCTTGGTTTGATATGAAGAGTTCAGTGGATGTTGGTGCCACTCACTGAGTGGAAGGAGGATTTGTGGGTAGTGTGGGGACAGAATTTGGTGGAGAAAATGAATACATAACTATGTATTTATACTTTTAATATATTCACTTGTTTATTTGTTTATGTATGCGTATGTCTGGGGAGTTTGCACTTGTGTGTGTGAAGAGACGAGAGAGAGAGATAGAGATAGAGAGAGAGAAAGAGAAGGAGAAGAAGAAGGAGGAGGAGGAGAAAGAGGAGGAGGAGGAGGAGGAGGAGGAGGAGGAGAAGAAGAAGAAGAAGAAGAAGAAGAAGAAGAAGAAGAAGAAGAAGAAGAAGAAGAAGAAGAAGAAGAAGAAGAAGGGTCATTTCCTCTCAGAAGTGATAGCTCCCAGTGAACTTCCTTCAACAAGAGGGGTGAGGACTCTTCCCTCAAAAAGGATGATAGGCTGAAGTTTTGCTGCTGGTCTATGCACAGGCAAGCAACCCAGCTGTTTTTCAGCTATAGCCTGGTTTTCGTGAAAGCCTTGGGTGCCTGGCTCCTGGTGTGAACTCTTGCAGAATAGAGGAAAACAGACAGGGGGGAGAACTAGGAACACAACATCTCATAAAGCATTCTAGTTGCACTTGAATCATGAGGAAGACAGGATGAAAGAGAAGTGGAGACTGCCGAAAATGTCTCTCCCAGTAAATATGCTTCTTTCTAGTAAGCAAGTTGGCAAGTCTGCAACGCCTCTGGCTCAGATCCTGGCTATTAACAATGGGTGCCCACATCATTTGTTTTTGCCTGGGAGGGGGCTGAGAGACAAAACTGGTGGTTAGACTTCTGTGAGTAGCAATTGATCAATTACAGGAAGAACCGCTCTACAATGTACATGCTCATCAGCTGTGACTCCTTTATGGAAGATAAGAGTGTGATTATCAGAAGCAATGGAACAAGGAAGGGTCGATAACTTTCATAAGCCTGATATATTTGGGGCTCATCCCCACATGATAGTCGCTTAATTTCGTCCTTATCCCGTAACCAAATCTTCTCTCAAGACTTGTTCTATGGGATGCATTTTTATCTTGATCAGAGTTGTGAATTCTTGTTTTCACATGTCCATTTTTCCCTCTTTGCCCATTCCTCAGCCCCTGATCTTATCACCAGGAACAAGCATCTTTCTTCACACTGCCTCCCATATCCTAGATGGTGAATTTAAAAATAAAAAAAAAGTCATGATCATGGCTGGAAGTGAAAAATTTGGGCACAGCTTGGGAGCTCAAAAAAAATCAATGAACATGCCAGGCAGTTTGTATTGGCCTCCAATGGTGACAGGCAGCCTGAAGACAGGAGGACATTTAGCCATAATCTCACTGGCTAAGAAGTCATTGGAAATTCTGGGATTTGGAACTGATTAACTTAACCACAAGCAAACAATTGTTTTAAAACTCCAAACTCCACCTTTTTTCAACTAACCGAGAATTTCTCTGCTCTCATATACATTGAATTCTTATCTGACATGGGATCCTTCACATTTTTCACTTCCCCTTTCTCCAGGCCTCCTCTTGGAGCCCTTCATAGAGCATATATGTGGGTCTCTTTCTGGCATCACTTTAAATGACAACCTTAAAAATCCATCATCCTTTAACAATTCCTTGAAGACACTCTCACCCAGGCTACTCTCTCTCTCTCTCTCTCTCTCTCTCTCTCTCTCTCTCTCTGTGTGTGTGTGTGTGTGTGTGTGTGTGTGTGTGTGTGTCTTTGTGTGGTGGGGGTGGGAAAGGGGTAAATAGGATGCCTGTCATTAATTTCCTTGCTGCTCTGACAAAATACCTGATAAGTAACATACAGAAGGAAGAGTTAGTTTGTCTTCTGTTTGGGGACATGACATCTTGATAGAGAAGCCATAGTGGCAGGTGACTAAAGCAGCTGGTCACATCCATAGTCAGGACACAGAGAAAGATTCAAATCAGTGCTTAGTTCATCCTTTCCTTTTTATTTAGTTCTGTATCCAACTAATAGAATGGTGAAACCCACAGTTAGGGTGAGTAGTGGTTACCTCTCAATTAACCAAATATGAAAATGCCCTCACAAACATGCCCAAAGTTTTGTTTTCTAGATGATTCTATATCCTGTCAACTTGACAATATTAATAACCAACACAGGAAAGATCCAGACAAAGAATGAAAACTTACTCCTCTATCAACCAGATGAAGAATAAACCTTTGTTCTGGGAAAATAAATCACAGATATTCTCATGAATGATCAGAAAAGAACAAAGGAAGAAAGAAAGGAGAAAACTAAGACTGTATTATAGCTCTGACTCCTGGGTGTCCTCTCAGTCTCTCCAAGGTTGTATTTACCCTTTGTGCTATATGTGAAGACTAGTGTGACTTTCTGACGAGTCTTCTTTAGCACTAACTTTATTGAACTCTATCGTCAAATGTGAAGAAATAAGTTTAGATACGCAGAAACCACAAAATTGTTGTAGGCCCATAATCTCAGCGCCAGGGAGGCAGAGACAGGAGGATCCCCAGGACTTTCTGGTTGAATTGGTGAGAGGTCCATACATAAGGTGAGCATGGCTAGAGAAGACCCTGGAAATCAACCTCTGGCCTTCACATGCACACACACCTGCACAAACATGTGCAACCATGTATATACACATGCACATATTCTTCCCCCCACATAAATACACACAAGAATGCTTTATATTCATTAAACTACAAAAATCAGAGTACTTATATAGTGAAATTCTCCCAAGACTCCTAGAAGAAAGACGATATGTGTAATCATGTACTGCTGCTGTCTCTTCTATGGAGGCATAACTGCTGGGTCTGTGTGGGGAAGTATTACTATTCTACTCTGGTTTTGTGTTCGTCCTCAAGTCCTCAATGGCTATTCTGTGAGAGATGCAGGGGTGACATATCAAGGACACAGCAGCAGGTGCACCTTGCAGTGCATTTTCATGATGAACATCTGCGGTCTCACATCCTACTGCACAAGATTTCCATGGAGAACCCAAGGAGATGCTCCTTTCTCTCGCTTAGCCCACCATGATCCTCTTTCCATAACAGACCTGTAAGATTGGCCTCCTTATTCCCATTCTTGAGTTATTCTCACTCATATTTTTGACCTCTCTAATAATATTGTCAGTTGAGGTCACTGATGGACATTTTATTCTTACTCTGTACACATAGGACATGATCAAAGAGGAAGAGAGGTTTGTGATTGTATTTAGGAAAAAGATGGATAGATGCTCCCAGATCATGTCAGTAGCAATCATGATGTATGTGTGTGTGTGGGGGGGTGTGTGTGGGTGTGATGTGGATGCATGCTTGTATGTGTAAGGGTGTGTCTATGTGTGCATACACATGCCAGTGGAGGCCAGAGCTTAATGTTCAGTATCTTCTTTAATACTTCACTTTATGTACTGGTCTCTTTATGTACAAGGTTTCTTAAACCAAGAGTTTGCTGATTTGTTTCATCTATTTAGCCAGCTTGCCCTGGGGACCCCTGTCTCCAGTGCTGGAATTACAGGAGGATCATTGCACTTGCCAGACATTTATGGGTATTTTGTGGATAGGAACTCTGGTATTCATGTTTTCATGCCAAGTTCTTTAATGACTGAGCCATTTCCCCATCCTTGGGTGTTTTATCCTAAATAAAACACAAATAATATATAGTAGAGAGGGAGAGAGACAGTGAAAGGGAGTGGGAATGAGAGAGAGAGAGGGAAGAGAGAAGAGGTTTTTTGAATTTTTTGAAGATATATCTTTAAATTACTCTGGTTGTTTTTTCTTACCGTTTGGACACTTCTCTCCTAATGAGACCAAAGGGGTTTCAGTTTTCTTTCAGGGAGGAAACACGAATTCTCCTACAGCATCTACTCATCACTGGTGAGACATTTTTTCCCCCATAATTAGAAGAGAGGAACTTTCAAGTCTATTTTAGAGAAGAAATATATATTCTCCTTCCCAAAATGCCACTTCAACCAAAATACACCATCTGGGGTATGCTAGAAATTTGAGTGGGTTATAAACCACCTGAGCCATCTGTGTTAGAGATGGCCTCAGGCAGGAAGCATTCTGAAAACTTTGGGAATGTTGGACATGATTCTTTGACTATGGACTTACATTTATTTCATTCCATGTGCATTATAGACAGAGTACTAAAAGGCGTTTAAGTAAGGGCACAGCATTCATTTAACTTAGCACTTGAACAACCCAGCCAGCAGATGATATGGTGACTGCTTGGAGAAGATCCCAAGCTATTTCTTCTTTGATTGTAGGGCTTAGGACTGGGTTCACTTGGACATTATTCATTAATGGAATCTACAAGCATTAAGGGATATGTTAAAAGAAAGACTCCTTCATTTTTCTATTTTTAATATTTGTGTTTATGTGTGTAAGTACATGTTTTGGTCACATGTCCCACAGGGTCAATGTGTAAATCAAGGACAATCGTGGAATATACATCTACTTTTATCACCTTTTTAAAATTGAGAACTTCAATATGTGAACATATTGTAAATTGATCATGTTCTCATCAGGTGATACTCTTATGTTCTCTTTCCCTATCCCCATTCTACTGAAGTCCCTCCTAAGTGGAGTTATTTGTATTCACTATGGGATCATGAATGCGCCAGTGAATCTCTGTTGGGTGGGGGACAATGCCAATGGATCCTCCTTACCACTCTGTGGCTCTTAGATTCTTTCCAGACCTCTTCCATAATGCTCCCCGAGCCTTGGAGGGGTGTTATAAATCTCCTTTCATGGTGAGCTCTTGGTAGTCTCTGATTTTTCTGATTTGACAAATTTTGAGTCTCCTCAGTGTCTACTGCTGTCTCTCTCTCTGGAGAAGGTACTCAGGTAGCCTTGTGATCAGCACTCCTCTTTCATCTGCTACTTTCCCTGTGATGTTTCCTGATCCCTGGCAGATGGAGTGAAGATGATTTGTCTCATGTTAGGTCATTAGCTTTCTTTTCTGTTCATACTGAAGGGTCTTGGGCTTCTCTGGTATCTGCTGCCTGCCATCTGTAAAAAGCAGATTCTCTATCCAAGGGTGAGTGTAGAATGGCTCAAAGGGGATCAATATAGACATTAAGAAGTTTTGATGAGCATAAACTCTTCCTTCTACCAAATAACAGTGAAAGTTTCCCTCTAGGGTCTATGATCCTCCATGCCACAGGCTTCTGACTTGGTTCTAAGTACCAGATATAGATTCCCTCCCTTGGAGTCAGCCTCCTATCCAATCAGTGAGCAACTGATTACCCAAATAGCCTGTGTGCCACCATTACACTGGTATACACATCTTTTCTGGCTGCGAGAAATTGTAGATTTCAGGATCCACCGCATGTTCACACTATTAGTGTCCTCTATCCCCAGCAGCTCACATAGTACTTTCCACAGCTATGAGAGTTAGTTTTCAGGGAGGTGATTTCCATCTAATTTCTGACATGATCACTGAATGTCCTGTGATCACAGTCTCTGGTGTCTTAGTGATAGTTTTGCCATTTAGATTTGGTTGGTAACCAAGTGTTTTGGCAGCAGCCTGTATTGTTTTGGGGACTTCAGATAACCCAATTCTGGAACTGGGTTTTTATCAGTAGCAGCTTATTGTTTTATGGTAAAGCTTTCTCCACTCCCTCTGGTTGCTTTTGTCCAAGCCATTCCCCCACTTCTCTCCACTATCTTTGAGGCTAGAGTTTCTTGCTACACGTGAGCTTCTAGAGGCTCCTGACACTGCATCCCATTGCTGTAAGCATGTTGGGATTACAGATGTGTGTGTTACTTTGTGTCCTCACCTTTACTTGGGTCCTGAGACAGATCTAACTTGTGTTGGTAGGCTCACAACCAAATGCCTTTAGCCACCAAGACATCTCTTTAGCTCTAAGGCTATGGGTACTTTTAAAGAGGAGTAAAAATTTAGCATAAAAGTATTATTTCAAATAATACTCTTGTTTCCAAACCCTTCTCCTACTCCTTGTTAACTCTCCCCCAGTTTCCATTCCAAGGTCATCTTGCATGTGACCTTTTATTGTCCCTCCTTTATTTTATTTATTCATTTTCAAGCAGAGAGATACAGAGAGAGAGAGAGAGAGAGAGAGAGAGAGAGAGAGAGAGAGAGAGAGAGAGAGAGAGAGAGATAGCACCAGGGCCACCACCTTGTGGGTCTGGCTTATGTGGGTACTGGGGAATTGAACCAGGAGCCTTAGGCACTGGAGGCAAGTGCCTTATCAGCTGAACCATCTCTCCAGCCCCTGTCCCTTCTTTTTTTTCCCATACTTCTTCCCCTTTGGTCATCTCCTATTTAGCTGCAGAGCCTATATCCTTTCTCACAGCCTCTAATTTTCATAAATGCAAACATAAAGAGTTAGGATCTGAGTATGAGAGAGAACCTACTATTTTTGTCTTTCTGGGACTGGGTTCCTCACTTAGCCTGACCTTGTCTATCTCCAGCTATTTTTCCTGCAAAGTCCATCAATTCAGTTGTCTACAGCTTAATAGATTGTAACACATTTTCATTACTTTCTCATTGGTTGATGGACAACTAGCCTGATTCCACTTCCTAACTTTTGTGACTACAGCAGCAGAAAACAAGGATGTGCAAGTGTCTGTGGTAGTGTGTACATATGCCCAGGAGGAGCACAGTTGGGTCAGGAAAGGATATGTTTTTAAATGTGAGTCAGCTGGATGTTGGCAGACAGAGGAGGATTCAACGAAAGTAAGCACATGTACTTGTTTTCTCCTTTGAGCTACGTGTTCTATTTTGAGAGGAGAAACCTCTAAATCTCTGGGTTTTCACAAAGAACACTCACCGTCATTTGAATGTGTCCCTTCCTTCCCAATCTGCTGTGAAAGCTTTTCCCTTCCAGCACCCTGATTCCGTAAATATTTATATCCCAATCATCTGGTGTCCATTGGACTCCATCACTTATATGTTTCAATTATTTAAAATCAGGGCTGCATCTCCTGGGCAGCTAATGAAGTCTCGATAGATATACATTATTGAAGCATATTGTTATTTATTTGCCTAATAAATCAAGCCTGTTGGAGAGAGGAGATACAATTTGTGCTGTAGAAATGAGGAATAACGATGGCATAGATCATATCTGAATCACTCTAGCCCATTTTACAGCCTGCAAAATACACTGAACTCCATAAAAGTGACAGATGACACAACATTGTGATAAACAGCTGTAGTTTGTGCATTGTGAATTGGAGCCTAGATTCACACAAAAACTCTCTGTCAAAGGGGTGATGAAGTAAGCATTGAAATCATACTCTGTAAAAAGGAATTATATATTTTCCATTTATCTCGATTTATTATATGATATCATGTGCTCATGTATATGTTACCTTTTCACAATGAGCTTGATTTAATATTTATGAGAAATTGTTCGAAAGGAAACTTTGACATCCAGCCATTGTACTTTCTAGATTTGTAGTTTTTTCCCATTCCATTCCATAACATGAGTTTAGTGTCCTGTCACGATTGAGATAATGTATGTAAAGTTCAACATATAGTTTTGAAAAAAAAATCTTCAAATGGGAGCTGTTATTTCACCTTTTCAGGCCTAATATCCTTTGTTAAGAGTGCAAATTCTTGGGCTTGAGTTCTGTTTACAGGTACTATATATTGGCTCCCTTTCTAACCTCTACTAAGTCATCTCTGTACCATACTTCATGTAATTCTTCCCTATATCATGATGGCCAATATATTACTCTTGCATATCTGATGGAGGAAAACATTTCTAAGGTTATAAAGAAAAATAGCTGATAAAAGGAACCCCAGCTTAAGTGGCCAAGAACAAAGGACCTGTTGTTGTGTTCTATTTTCTTGATCCATGCAGTATTTGGTAAGTGGCCTACATTTGTTCTGGACCTTGAATTTCCCTGAAGGGATCAAAGACAGTAATAAAAATTAATTAATTATAAAAAAAGCATTAACTAGGGAGTCTAGGGGTCTGGATCATCCTCTTAGCTCTGTAAACTTAGGCATGCTAAACATTCTCTGATGGATTTTTTAATAATACTGACAGATTCATTTCTCACCCAAATAGGAGAGGGAAAGGATTAGAAGTCTCCAAACTCTGGATACCACTAACCCAACTGCACCACAAATACTGTTTCCTCCCATCACTACTCACATTCTTGTAAGTTTTATTCATGGCTGTGACCATTCGTGAAAAAGAAACTATTTTTAGTGTTTGGGTTTTCTTTCTTACAAGCACTCATATAAGTAGGCACTCTTTTCTACCTCAGTTTATCGATATAGGAGACTGAATATTCATCCTTCCTAAAGATTCCCTTAATCTGCTCCTCAAATATGGTGAAAAATGCCACCTTATAAATCTTTTATTTGCAAAAAGGATAAAGTAATTTCTTGAAATCAGGAGATTATTTCATATTAGCCATGTGGACCTGTTGTTTAAAAAAAAAACAAAAACAAAACCATGAGTAGTTTAAAACACACAAGAATTCAGAGAGATCAGAGAGGAGAGAAAATGCTACTTTTGAAGACAGAGCATGAGTTTATCTGCCTAACAATGTAGGAGACATCTAAACACTACTAAAGGTTAGTAAACTCGTGATCTGAAGCATCCAGTCTGCAAAATAATACATAAGTGTCTTCTAAATCTACTGTGCTCACTATAATTTTTCATATCTTCAAAAATAAATTGTATCTCAATGTAGGTTAAAAGTATGTAGAATTGTGTAGCTGGCAATACATTTGATATTGCAGCTTATAAAGATTATATTCAGAACTTGTGTCTCTATCCAGTAGGTCATATTGCTTTAGTCATATAATAAAAGACTTTTACCATAGATGCTCTGGGAAGCTTGAGTGAATACCGTGTTTGCATTCAGAAGACACAAGAATTATCCCATAATATTATGATAATTGACAGTATGGTTTCAGTCCACTCACCTTTCCATCCTGATTCACTCACTCACTCCAACACCTACGTACTGCTTACTCTGATATGACTGACTTTTCACCTTAAAAAGAAAGTATGAATAACAATGACAAACGTACCGTATGCCATTGTATATCAGCATATGCAATTCCAATCACTGCCAAATGCTTGTTCTTAGTTAGATGGTTTTTTTTTTTTTTGAGAACAAGATTTTTGGGAGTGAGATAAGGAAGGAATCACTGTGTGTTTTCTGACCCCCTGGCTATATATATATATATATATATATATATATATATATATATATATATATATATATATATATATATATATATATACATGTTCATATGTGTATGGATGCACAAGTGTGTGGGGTGTATACACATGTTATATAGTTGCATGTGAAGGCCATAGGTTGGTATTGTGTATCTTCCTCAAATTATCTCTCTTATCTTTTTTTAAAATAGTTTATTTACAAGCAGAGAGAGATAGAAGAGAGGCAGACAGAGAATGAGTGTGCCAGGGACTCCAGCCACTGCAAACAAACCCTAGATGCATGCACCCCTTTGTGTATCTGGCTTTACACGGGTACTAGGGAATTGAACCTGGGTTGTAAGGCTTTGTAGGCAAGCACCTTAACCATTTAGCCATCTCTCCAGCTGTCTATCTTATGTTTTGAGACAGGTTCTTGGTGAACCCAGAGCTGGACAATTTGGCTCTTCTAGGTAGCAGGTGAGTCTTGGGCTCCTCTTTTTTCTATCTCCACAATGCTGGGATTATAGGCATGGGCCTCCATGCCTGCCATACAGATAATTGCTGGAGATCTGAAACCAGGTCCTCATGCTTACTGATGCTTTACTGATGAAACCGTTGCCCTGATCTGTATGGTTGTCTCTTCCTTCCTTCATTCCCTCCCTCCCTCTCCCTTTCTTGTTTCTTCCTTCTTTTCCATTCCTTCCTTCCTTACTTTTATCCTCCCATCTTTTCTCCCTTCCTCCCTCCATCCCTTCTTTCCTCTCTCCATTCCTCAATCTCTTCCTCTCTCCCTTGCTTCTTTTCTTCTTGTCTTCTGCCCTCCATCCCTCGCTCCTTTTACTTATACCTATTCCTACCTTTCACTTTCTGCATATGCTTCTGTATTTGTCCGTAGCCTGGCTGTGTGTGTGTGTGTGAGTGTGTGTGTGTGTGTGTGTGTGTGTGTGTGTCCCACCATGTCACCTCATTTCCTGCTTTTGTATCAGCTCAGAACAAAGTTGTAATACTTAATGTCATTTGATACAATTTGACAAAAATTATGCTTTTGCATTAAGGCCAGAGAGTGGGAAATCCCCAAACAAGCCTAACACAATTTCTTTTGTAATGTGTGACATTCAACTCCTTTTCCTCATGCTATATGTTAATACCCCAAGGTATGAAAAGCCCTGGAATTTTGAGACAGAGTAACTTAGAATAATGTAGACAGTGGCACAATTCAGATAAATTGTCATTTAACAGTGACCAAGAAAGCCTTTTTGGAGCTACTGAAGATGAAAAGGCAGCTTTTGGTTACTAATTCACCTTCTATTCCATGTTACCCATAGGAGGAAGTAGTAAGAGACAATTCTTGCAAGAGTGAGAAAAAAAGTGCCTATTTTTCTATTTGCTCCACATTTGGGCTTAAATTGCTGCTAAGTCATTCCCTAAGGGAATCTGGTGTAAGTGTGAGTTACAAGTAAACACCCAACTTTGCTTTCCACAGTCTCAGCATTTTCAGTTCCATAAGAGATGCTCCGAACAAGCAAATGTGCTTTTAACTTAGCTCTAAAATATGTTCTGATAGGTGGGAGCTATTTTTAAGACAACAGCAAGGACCTGACAGACTGATATTTGCTGAAACCCAAATTGCCTCACATCCTTTCTGACCTCACTTTCAATGAGGCCCCATCAAGTTATTATTGTTCCCTGGGAAAATATATTTTTTTGCATTGTAGTGCATTGTATTGGTCCTGTAAAGACACTCACAATTTTGCAATTGGAAAAAAATGTGAATGTCAAGGAGAAGAATTTGAAAAAAAAATGGTAATGGCCTTACTGGAAGGAAAAAAAAACAGAAACGTAACAACAGACTTGGAAAATGAAAGAAGAAAAAGGGCAAGAGAACCCAGAACTAGAGTGATAAATCTCACCAGCATCTGTAGCTATCAGATATCTACCAATTTTCTATCAACTATAATCAACTTTATATCTCTTTCTTTTATCATTCGATGTCATTTGAAATGTCATCCAAATATGTGTTTATGTACATGTGTATGTATGCATAATCTATCATTCATCCATATATCATCTATCTCTCTATCATGTATGTATAATCTATCCCTCATCTATCTATTGTCAATGAACCAATAAATCAGTCATGTAGGAGGTAGAATAGAGAACTGTATACATGTACTATAGTAAACCAAAATAGAAAAACTAACGCTCCCATTTATTTTTAGAGATGGGTCGTTTGTTTCCTCCCATTGTTTACTCTTCAACTTTGTTCCCATGTTCCGTCTTGCCAAGGACAGCCATGACATTCAAACTATTCAAAACATTTGTGAGAGACTAGACCAATCATCAGATGCCAACAAATCTTTTTCTTACCACACAACAATACACAGAAAATATGAAACCAGAAGCCATATATACCATGCAACCCAGCTACAGGTTCAAGCATAAATGACAGAAAGTCATTAAAATAGACACTATCCAACTACCTGTTCAAATATAAATCAGAGTGCAGATGTTGGCGATAGAGCCCGATGTGTTCAAGGGAGGACAATGATGAAGAGACTTGGAATGATGACAGGCAGAAGACATGAAGTCATTACAGACACTTAACATGTGATCACAAAGAATCCTGGAATGGGATACATGAATTACGTATAGAGCTATCATAGACAGGAAGAATTAAATTTGCTATACTACTGTAAACACATAACTCTGATACTTTTATGGGAACTCTTATATTGGACAATATTTGTGTCCATAAGTAAAATTTTCCCTAGGTAAATATTACATAGATAAGAAAGACCTGGGGTAATATGTAATCTTGACTCCTCCTGTAACTCTGTCTGTTCTATTTCCTGTATGATATGCCACTTCATGGAGGAAGGAGATACTGTTAGGAATGATGAAGTGAACCAGAGTTTATTAGAGTTATTAGTATTAGAGTTGTGTAGATAAACCAGAGCTTATCTACACAAAAATGGATTTCCTGTTGATCAAAGTCATTAAAAATAAATCAAAGCACATTTATAGGTAGTGAGGTTCATTTCCCTCAAGCTATAAAAGAGAAAATTATATAGTACTACAGAATATATGTGACATGTTTTTATGGTTTGATCCAGTTGGCCCCCACAAACAAATGTGTTCTGAAGGCTCAATCCCCAGCTGATGGCAGTTTTGGAATTAGAACCTTGTTAGAGCTGTGATGTTGGGGGCAGGCTTATGGGATATGTAGCCAGCTTACCTTTGCCAGTATTTGGCACACCTTCCTGCCACTTTTGGCTACCTGGTGTTGGTCAGGAGGTGGTGTACACCCCTCTGCTCATGCCATCATTTTCCCGGCCATCATGGAAATTCCCCTCAAGTCTGTAAGCCAAAATAGACCCATTCCTTCACTAGTATCTTTTGGTTTGGTTATTGTTGCAGCAAAGAGAAAGTTGACTACAAAAGTTTTGGTACTGGAAGTGGGCTCTGGGGTTGCTTCTAGAACCCCGATTCAGTGGTTTTTGGCCATTTAGAACTGATTTTCAGGAAGATTGTGAAAGGATGTTAAACCTCATCCTAAAAGAAGCCTTACAGTTCTGTAAGTACAGCTTGATGGACCATTCTAGTCAGAGTTGAAAGACCTGAATGCAATAAGGACTATGGACTGTGAGGTTTGGCTTATGAGGGTGAGAAAAAGATTTGTCAGGACTGTGCCAGAAGCAGTTTGTGTGAGAGGCTTGCTGCATTTGGGCTGCCTGTGTCCTGAGAACTTGTTCAGGGTTGCTTTGTGTGGAAATGGACTGGTGTGAGCAGATGGAGATGGCACAGAAAGAAAAATGTTTGGGCTGAAACTACTGCCTATTCAGCTGCAATTGTTTGAGAAATTACAACCATTGAGAATGGGCCAGGTGATCTGCATTGGAACAACAGGAAGAATGTGGACTCTTTGAAGTAAGGAGGCTGAATGATGAAGGAGGTTTCCTGTTCTTCAAAGTTGGCTTTGTTCTCCCTTCCCCCACCTTGATTAACAAGTAGGTAGCCTACCTGGAATTATGGAGCATAACAAATGCAGGAAGAGAAGGTCATTGGATTTGCAACACAGTTTTGTCTTTGGAAATGGCCATGGGTAGTGTGAAGCAGGTGTGTTTGATTACCTGTGTGGAGGCCTAATGGAGCCATGAAGATGAACCATAGATTTCAGTGGACACCCAGTGAAATGCCAGGACTATGGGATGGCTGCCACGGAGAACTGCCTGCATCCGATAAAGTTTTCCTGGACTGAGTAGCCAAGCTGGAGGGGTGGAGTTGGAACTCTAGGAACTTGTTATTGGTTAGAAGTATTAGACTTGGAGTTAGAGTTTGATGTTTTCCCTGTCTCTTTTAAATCTTGTACTGGTTCGAAGTCTTTGCCATACCATCTCTGCAGTGTGACTGTTCTGTGACATTACGGGTTTGCTTCTTGGTATTATGACACAATTGAAAGAAAGACTGTGGAGACTTATGGATTGAGGTGAATGCATTGTATTTTACATAATGCATTATTATTAATTTGTGGGGACCAGGGACAGATTGTGATGGTTTGATCCAGGTGTCCCCTACAAAGGAATGTGTTCTGAATGCTCAATCCCCAACTGATGGCACTTTGGGTTTTAGAACCTGCTTGGAGCTGAGTTATTGGGGGTGAGCTTATGGGAGATATAGCCAGCTTCCCTTGTCACTGTATGGCTCATTATCTTGCTGCTTTGTCTACCTGACATTGGCCAGGAGGTGATGTCCACTTCTCTGCTCATGCAATTGTTTTCCCTGCCATCATGGAGTTTCTCCTGTAGTCCATAAGCCAAAATACACCCATTTGTCCACAAGATATTTTTGTTTGCGTTCTTCTTGCAGCAACAAGAAGTTTGACTACAACATATGTATTATATAGTCATTATATTAATAGATGGTTGTTAGCATGCAAATATTTGCAACACACACATATACGTGCACACACAGAAGGGGATTAAGACTACTAATTTGGTGAAATTCTTTAATTCCTAATGAAACTTGATCTTTTAGGAATAATCTAACACTGAAGAGATAATAGAGTTTGGAAGAAATCAAACCATGAATTTATAGTTCAATATTTTCAATTGATCTAATCATAATTATTTAAGGTACTTAAGTATATATGCAAGCAGTCAGGATTCAACACATTATGACCTGAAGTATTTAAGCATAAATGATATAATTTGTTTCTAGGAAAGAAAATAGCTTGTGAAGTAGACAACAACAATCATATCTATCATCCTATAACCAAAATTAATTCCTAAAAATATCAGAGAGTTTTTAGTGCTGTGAAGAAGATATATAAATTCCCATTAGAACATGAAAGGTTTAGAAATGAGAAAAATGATCAGAACAGGTGGTTCTCTACACCCCATTCCATCTGTCCAACTCTAGTGACACATGCTAAATTAGAGCTAGCATGTGAGCTTTCAGGGAGAGAAATAAATTTAGGGTAAATGATAAACTTATCTATACACTCATAGTTAATGAACAGGAAAGGAGAAGAAAACCCGCATGTGCCAGATATTGTTCTGGCTTTTAAAATGCACTAGTCTTGAGAAATGCTCCATGTGGAAGAAGTGCTTTCTCCTATGGGTGGAAGAAATGTATTTTCAGTGGTCAAGTGAAGTAAGTATTCTGGTCTGTTAAATCCATAGACCATGACTAGTGACCCTACCATTCTGGAAAATATAACAACAAGCTAAAAAAAATAGGGGGGTAAATGTTCACATTCAAAGAATAACTGAATTTTTATTTTAGAAAATTGGAGAAAAAGAGTACAACCCTCAGTTTAAGATTGAATCGTTAACATCTATAGACATCTCATGAGCAGGAGAGAGGAAGGGTTTGATACACTTACATAGAAAAGGCATCTATATCACACTCTCCAAGTTACAGGAACATTGGGCAGAAAACAAACAAACCCATAAGAACCAGAGGATGGGCAGAGTGTTGTGAAATATGTCAGTAGTTGCTCATGCATTGTTCACAGTGGCTGTGGTTACTTTCACAGGACCTGCACAATATTAGGCCATCATGGATGAATCCCCCATCTCTCTCTGAGGAGCTACTGGCAATTCAGGATTGGTGGGATAGGGGGACATGTTTTCTTCAGTGGGGTAGCCACTGGTAAGTTGCATACATGTATAAAATTGTCAAAGATAAAAGACTTATAAAGATGATACTGAAAGAACCTGTGGTTGTAACAGGAGTGCATTGTAGGTCATTGTGATAAACAAGGAATACACAGGACAGGATACTCATGTTGTCAAGTGATATCAAAGGAAGAGGGAGAAGATAATCTAAACTACCCTGTCTTCCTTCCTTCCTTCCTTCCTTCCTTCCTTCCTTCCTTCCTTCCTTCCTTCCTTCCTTCCTTCCTTCCTTCCTTCTTTCCTTCCTTCCTTTTCTCCTCTCTCTCATCCTTCCTTCACTTCTTAGTCTCCTCCTCTTTCTTCTTCACTTAGAAGCTGGATCTCATATAACCCAGTCTGGTCTCTAAATTTCTATGGAGCTGAGGATGATTTTGAACTCCTCACCCTCCTTTCTTTATTTCATAAGTTCTAGGATTATAAATGTACATTACCACAATTTTTTTTGGTGCTGTGAATTAAACTCAGGACTTCATGCATGCTAAGTAAGCACTCTATCAACTATTCTACATCTCCAGCCCTCCAGCCATTTAAGACTTTTTTTGTTATGAAGATGCTTTTTCTGAAACTGTTTTGAATTACCATGACCTCACCCTTCACCCTCTTAGACATTCTTTATTCATGCAGTAGTAGGCATGATGGTAATGGGATTAGTTTTCTAGAATTTCTGTATTAAGTACTGTCATGGTTTGATCCAGGTGTCCCCCACAAACAAATGAATGTGTTCTGAATGATTGATACTCAGTTGATGGCAGTTTGGGTTTTACAACCTCGATGAAGCTGTGTTGTCAGGGGTGGGCTTATGCGGTTATAAGCCAGCTTCCTCTTGCCAGTGTTTGGCACATCTTCCTGCTGCTGTTTGCAGTGCTGTGGTGGAGGTGATGTCTACCCCTCTGCTCATGCAATCATTTTTACTGCCAGGATGGAGTCTTCCCTTGAGTCCCTAAGCCTAATAAACCCATTCCTCCATAAGCCACTTTTGTTTGGGTTCTTTCTGGCAGCAACTTGAATGCTGACTGCAACAGTTTTGGTAACAGAGAGCTGGGTCATCTGTTGCTGCTAGAACCCTGATCTTATGGCTTAGCCTTTTGGAACTGATCTGCAGGAGAAATATGGAAACATTTGAAATCTGAGCTGAAGAGACTCTTTGCAGTGCTGTAAGTACAGCTTCATGGGGCATTCTGGTCAGAGTTGAAAGACCTGAATGAAGTAAGAACTATGGACTGTGAGGTTTTGCTTACGAGGATGAGAAAAAAACTTTGTTAGGACTGTGCTAGAAGCAGTTTTTGTGAGAGACTTGCTGTGTTTTGCCTGCCTGTGTCCTGGGAACCTGTGCTTTACATAAAGATGGACTGTTGTGAGCAGGGGGAGATGGCATAGAAAGAAAGATATTTGGGCCTAAACTGCTGTCCATCAGCTGCAATTGTTTGAAAGATTACAACCATTTATATTGGGCCAGGTGATCTGCGTTGGAACAACAGGAAGAATGTGGATTCTTTGAAGAGGCATGAAAACTTTGTTTCCTCCTGGATTAACAAGTTGGTAGCCCACCTGGTTCTGTAGAATGGAGCAAATTCAGGGAGCCAGGGTCATTGTATTTGCAGCAGCGTTTTGTTTTTGTTTTTGTTTTTGAAAAATGGCCATCAGCAGTGTGAAGCAGGTGTGTTAGATTGCCTGCATGGAGCCTAATGGAGCCATGAGGATGAACTGTGGGTTGCAATGGAGACCCAATAAGATGCCAGGATTATGGATGGCTGCCAAGGCTAGATGCCAGGACCAGATGAAGTTTTCCTGGACTGTGAGTAGCTGAGATGGAGTGTTGGAATCTAATCTCCAAGAGACTTGTTATTAGTTAGAATCATTGAACTTGGAGTTAGAGATTGATGGTACCCTGCTTGTTTTATATCTTGTATTGGTTCAATCTTTTTTTTTTGCCATGCCTCATGTTATCTTTTGCAGTGTGAATGTTCTGTGCCATTACAGGCTCAATTTTTGGTATTATGACTCAGTTGAATGCTGTGGAGATTTAGGAGTTGAGCTGAACACATTGTATTTACATCATGAATTATTATTAGTTTATTGGGGTCAGGGGTGGACTGTCATGGTTTGATCCAGGTATCCCCCACAAACAAATGAATGTGCTCTGAATGATTGATCCTCAGCTGATGGCAGTTTGGGTTTTACAACCTCGCTAGGGTTGTGCTATTAGGGGTGGGCTTATGGGGGTTATAAGCCAGCTTCCCCTTGCCAATATTTGGCACACTTTCCTGCTGCTGTTTGCAGTGCTGTGGTAGCGGTGATGTCCACCCCTCTGCTCATACCATCATTTTCCCTGCCAGGGTAGAGTCTCCCCTTGAGTCCATAAGACTAATAAACCCTTTCCTCCACAAGCTGCTTTTTTTTTTTCTGTGCAGCAACTAGAATGCTGACTGCAACCAGTACCAAACTACAGGTGACTTGAAAACTGAATATGTGTTACTCATGTCTGTGGAGGTGACAAGTTCAAGGTCAAAACTGAATAGTTGATCTTGATTGTCAGTTTGATGCAATTTAGAATCATCATGGATACCAATATCTGGGCAAGTCTGTGAGCAGTTTCTAGATTTGGTTATTTAAGTTGGGAAGACCTACCCTAATTCTGGATGTGGCCCCTATGGACAGAGGTCCTGGAAAGTATAAAAATAAGTTGAGCACCAGCATTCACTCTATCTATTTCCTGACTGCCTTATGCTTTTGCCAGAATGCCTTGTCCACCATGATGGACTGTGTCCTCATGAGTTGTAAGCTTGAAAAAAAGAAAACCTGTTGTTCCTGAAATTGCTTTTGTCAGGAATTTATCCCATTGCCAAGGAAAAGGACTAATACCCCAAAGTTGTTAGCATCCCTGGTTTCTTCTTTGGAGGACTATGAGAAAGGTTCTGTGAGTATGTTTCCCATTTACTATCTCTTGGCATGCTGATCTATAGCAGATATTTCACCCTATCCCCACTTTCATCTGCAAATGGCATTTCTGATACAGGCATATACATTTCTGTACCCAAACTTTCGCTTTTCATAAGGAGACTAGTCATGTTGGATTAAATCTCACTTGGAATGTCTTCATCTCATTTCATCAGTAACAGCCCTAATTTTAAATAAGATTATACCCTGAGGTGCTAGGGTTTGAGCTTAGGTATGTGAAATTTCAGGTGTACAGCATTTAGCTTCCAATAGTCCCATGTATGTTTGTCAACAGATTCTAAGAACAGGTTGATAGGATTAAAAGCATATCTATGGTAGGAAGCACAAACATTTCTAATACTGATGGTAAGAGCTGTGATAACCAGTACCTGCTACAAATATAATTGGCTAAGGTGCTGTCAATTCATGTGTTTAATGTGCAACTCCATTTTCTCTTGACCTCTGAGAATCAAATGAGACACCATATGTGAGTACGCATTGCATGCTGGGCGGTTTTTATTGTCATTGCTATCCATGTCTTTATTTACATAGGCAGCTTCTATTTTTGCTATGTAAAAAAAAATTAAATCTTTGACAATGTCATACATGTGTACAATGTAATTTGATTATATACACCCCCCCCCATTATCCTCCTTATCCCCAGCCCACTTCTGTGGAATCCTGAGGTTTTGTGTTTGGTAACCCAGTAAATTTAATTAGGGTTGCATCCATGAATTATGAGTGGGAATTCTGTTTAGTAGCCTATTGCTTCTGGGAGTAGCATTATCCATCAATATAATTCTTCATTTTGGTTAACCCTTCCTAATCCCCTCTCCTCTTCTATCCCATCCCCCCACAGCATCTCTGCTTAAACCTTTGTATCCCAAGCATTTGTAACACAGTTTTCATATTCCACGTGTTCTTAGGTATCATTATTTTATTCTTAAACATTTCCCACTTTCATGCTTCATTTCTTTTTACTTTAGTTACATGTTTGATTGGTGGCATCTATATTTATTTCCTCTTAAGGAACTGTGTTCTCGGAGTTCCGTCACTTTTTATATTGATAGTTTTAATGCATCTTTTCCAAGTCTCATTTACATCCTATGAAGAGCTCTGGCACTAACTGGTTTCAATGGGCAACTGTC
>PVHP010008289.1:0-46631 GCA_004024765.1 Zapus hudsonius | reverse complement strand
GCTTCTGTTTTCCCTGGGTGCCAGAATGGAGCCACTGTGTTCCCTGGTCCCTGGAATGGGCCTGCTGGGTTTTCCCTGTGTGGGAATGGGGCCTTTGGGATTCACGGGCACCAGAATGGGGTCACTGTGCTCCCTGGGTTTGGGAACAGGGCCACTGTGCCCCGAGCACTGGAATGGTACTACTGCATCTGGGTTCCCCAAATGCAGGAATGGGCTGCTGGGTCTCCGTTCTCAGGGGCTCGAAGGTGCCACTGGGTCTTGTTACTCCGGGTGCTGGAATGGGGCTGCCGGGTTTGGGCTCCCCAAGTGTGGAAATGGGCCAGCTGGGTCTCATTTCTCTGGGTGCTGGAACGAGGCCACTGTGTCTGGTTACCCCGGGCAACAGAAAGGGCTACTGGATCTGGGTTCCCTGGGCGGCAGAATGGGGCCACTGGGTCTGGGTTCCCTGGTCTCTGGAATAGGACTTCTGGATTTCCCGTGCAGGAACAGAGCCAAGGGCAGCAGACAGGGGAAGCAGCGTGTGAGGGAGCTCAGCCGCCTCAGACCATTGGAGCGGTTCCTGCCATGTGGATTTTACTACTCACTGCCTCCAGCGTGAGCTGATCCTCGATGGTGGCTTCCAGGCCGTAGAATCCATTGCTGGGAGGTGTCTGGAGTTTGAGTGTGGTCACTTGGAGTTTGGATCATGGTCACAGCTTGTTTCCGTGGCCTGGATCACAGCTGAAAACCGTAACCCTTGTTCCCTGGGGGACATGGCGTGGCTACTAGTTGGCCATCTTGAACTGGAAACTTCTCATTGACTTTAATTTTACCACATCTTCAATCCCTGAAATTGTCTTCCACATTATTATCTATTACTGAGATTGATGATTTATACCTGTTGTCAACTTGTCAGGACCTAGAGTCACCTTTGACAGATTGTACAGGTTAGGTTTTGCTCTTTACAGGTCTGTTGGGGATTATCATAATTAAATTAATTGTGTTGGAAAGATTCACCTGAACTGTGGGTGACACAAAATGGATAGAGCTGGCTAAGCATCAGCATTTATCACTGCTCTAATTGATGGGAAAGATATTTGACCAGAAGCAATTAATGGAAGGAAAGAGTTATTTAAGGATTACATATTCCAGAGAAAACACCATCATGTCATAGGAAGACAGCTCCTTTACGCATACACAGAGAGAGAGAGAGAGAGAGAGAGAGAGAGAGAGAGAGAATGAAACAACAAACATGAACACCCAGATCTCAAACTGGCTATTTACACACTTAGTAGGGTGAGTTTACAGACACCCCCCTCACCAGTGACACACCTGCTGCAGCATGGATCTGCCTGCTGGGGACTTAAATCAGAAGTTGAGTCTTTATTAAAAAAAATTCCTAAGTCTATGGGGCCTTACATTCAAATCACCACATTCTGCCCCTGGCCCCTATAGACTAATTACCATTTCACAGTGCTAATTACACTCAGTACAATTTCAAAGCCCCATAAGTATTATCAACTCTAGCATTATATAAAAGTCCTAGGTCTCTTTTGAGATTTAAACCTGTCTCTTATTCAAAACAAAGTTACACACTTTTGACACATAATAGCAACCAGTAAACATTTCCATTTTAAACAGATATAACAAGGAGTAACTGAAACATTGCAAAATCAATAACCAGAAGTTGAACATCAAATATCCTCAGATCCAAGTCCAATATCTATAAACAGTGACCAAGAAGTCAGTGGGTTCCCATTATGCCCCTTCAACTGTGGAAAACATCACTAACCAGCAGTTTTTCATTGCAACCATTTCACAGTCCTAGAATATCCAAAACATCTTTGGGTCCACTCTGCAAACCAAATTTTATCTTCATATCTCCATACAATGGCCTTACTGGGCCTCCAAATAGTGGTTTCAACCCTGGTTAACATTGCCATATCTCTGTGGCTATTGGAACCAGTTCAACTTAATACAATGGCCTCACTATACTGCCATACAAGGATTTCAACTCTGCATCACATGGCCCAGGGGCCATTAAAAAAAACTTGCTGTACATCCAATATCCCTATCTCACTATCTTTCCAGCATTTTTTATTTTCCATAGTACCAGGTGAGCGAATCCAGAGTAGAAAAATTTTGATCTTGAAGAGGGTACTCCTTTAAAATATTCCTCTTTCAAGCCACCTCCTTTGAAAAGATTTGCATTATTCTCACTATTTTAAGCCCTTTATGGGTGGGTTTCAAACTTGGGCATCTTTTCCACTGCCAAGCCTATTCTTTTTTTAATCTGCATTATTCAAAATTAGATACATTGTATGAGTAAATATTGTGTTGGTATTCCCATTTCCCTCCTCCCTGCCCCCACTCCACTGGATATCCTCCTCAGTGGGTATACTGGATCAATTTATGGGGTAAGGGGTTATGAAAAGATCAGGAGGCAGTCAGCCCCCCCCCACACACTTTGTGTGTTGTAGCTGAAGGGGACATGTCTCTGGATATTCTCCCCCACCATGGCTCTTACAAATTTTCTGCCCCCTTTTCTGTTCAGTTCCCTGAGTCATGGTGAGTAAGTTTTAATTCAGCTTTATTGTTGAGATCTTAAGAATCTCTATGCTTCTAATTTAAATTGTGCTGCAAGTAGTTGGTATCTGTCCTGCTGACTTATACTGGGTTGACTGATTGGCTGTGGCTATAGGTCTCTTCCTTATCCCACCACTCTCTCAAGGGTTTTAATTGTGGTCTACATGATAGGCCTGGGGTGATTCATCTCTTGCTGGGATGCCAGTCTTCTGCCTGTGGCTCATTGGTGGAGTTGGAAGGACCAAGGCTCTCTCACTGGCTTCTGAAAAATACAAACAAAATCTCCTTTAGAGACTGAGATCAGTATAGGTTAAATGAGGTACACGTTTCTAATTTGGCAAGATTCTATTGAAAGTAGCATCTATGGAGTTCTCTGGTAATGAGAATTTCTTTTGGGGGGGCCCAGATTTTGGTTCCTGTAGGATTCTGACCTGAGTCCCAATATCAGTTAATGGTTCCTTGCCATTGAGTGGATTTCTTGGCCAATTTAAAAGCTGTTGATTACCCCTCCACGTTTTGGTGCCTCTATTGCACAAGTCTTCACTTCTTGGCTCGCTGTTCTCTTCCAGAAGGAAGTGTGTTAAGCCTTCTCCTAGCAACAGTCTGCATTTCATATCAGTGATCTCTGCTTTCTCCAAATATCATTGACCAATTTCTCCTGGCAGCTTATGTAGCACATTCCAGCACTGCACTTGCTACCATCTGGGGACTGGTTACCATTCTGGGTCTTGCAGCATCTCTTAGTGTTGTTCTATGTGTTTCTGTGGTTTCTTCAGTAATAGGATCTTACCTTTTGCCTAGGGTTGGTATTCAAGAGCTTTGACAAAATCCTGGACCTTGTGAGTCTCTTAGATCAATAGCTCAGTGTGGGAAGGATGAAGTGACTAGTCTTAATGGTGGTGATCAACTTATAATTGCAGCTTCAGTAACCTAAAATCAGATACTGTGCCATTAATTTCAAACTTGCTTAAAGTTTTACAATCATAAACCATTATCATGCATATCTTCCTGTTCTATACCTTTGGTCAAGCACACCAGCCCATTATTTTTAAGTTCAAATAGTTCATATTTTTCTTCCATGGCAAAAAGACACAATGGACTTTATTGCCAGCAGTACAAGTCCAAAAAGTTCCTTCATTCCCCTTTGAAAATTGATGAACCAAGCTCTTGCAGTCTACAATTCTCTCTGCATGTAGAATTTTCAATATTCCACAATAATAGGCCAACAAGCTCTGCTTATAGCTCTATACGGCTCCTCAAATCAAAAGTAGCAGGTCCTTCCATTTTCCTCCCACAAATGCATTTGAAAAAAAACAAAAGCCAAATGGTCAGATTCATCAAAGCTACTACCTGAATCCAGGTAGTAATTTTCTGTTGTAGTTACATTTTTGTTGTGGGGACAACCATCCAACCCCAAGAATGGAAGGTTTTATTTCAGAACTATAGACTACAGTGGCAGAGAAACGAGCTCATTTCAATATCCATAGCACAGAGAGTAAAAACAACACCAGGAAGCTCCACCAGCCAGAGCTGAAACTGGGTCTGAACACACTGTCGGCTGGACTTCAAGATCCACCTGAAGTGACATGCATCCTCCATCAGGCTGCTAGACACTTAAGTAGGAAACTTAATCTTAATCAAAAATACCTTAGGCTATGGGGGACATAGATAGATTCACATTCAAACCACCATAGACAATAACCTTTAACTATAATCAGAAATTAAACATTTCTCTGTTAACCCATTTTTTGCAAGATATTTTCTCTCAGAAAAAAATGCAACTGATTCAATGCAGCTTTCATTGACAGTTTTTATTTATTTATTTTCTCATTTCAATCATAATTTCAATGTTTAAGTATTTCTATTTGTATCTATTTAATTATATTTTCATATTCTGAATTGACTTCATTATATTCAGCAATTTGAGTTTGCTTTTGATTTCTTTGAAAATATTTATACAAATTTTAAATTCTTTGTCTGCAATTTCATTTAAGTTGCTCTCTTTAGGGGCCATTACTATGTAGTTAATAGTGTTTGGAGGAGACAAGTTTTTTATGTTAAATTTTGCCTTAGAACTTATTCATCTGTAATTGTTTTTTGGTTTCTGGCACACTTGAGTTGAGTGAGCATTTGGATCTGTCCTTGCTGTCCTTAAGCTTAGCTGGTCTTGGCTCAGCTAGAGGATGTATGAAGTTTGTTGTGGAGATACTAGATGCTGTAATGATCCTATCTTGGATTGTGGAGAGAGGCATCTTCTGACTCCATAAGTGGTATCTCAAGGTGCCAATGGGAATATGTGTTACATGTCTTCAGACCTCATAACCTATCGTTTGAATGTATAGTGCATGTGTAACAGCATGTCTGAGTTTGGTGGATGGGTATTTTTTAATGTATTTTTTAAAGAATTCTCATTATGTTACCTAGAGTTATCTATAACTTACTGTAACTGACTTGGAAATTATTATCTTCCCAAAGGAAGCTCCCCTACGCTGAGATTATAGGATTGGTCACAATATACAGCTAGTAAAAATATTTTATATGATATTATGCATGTTTTCTTATATTAGCTAGTACTTAATTTTTTCTAAAGAAACACATAATTGCTTGGTTTATCTTTTTCTAGTATAAATTAATATTTAAATAAGGTAAAATTAGTAATGGATTAATTAAAAACTTTAATAATGAACTGGAGAAATTTACCTCTCATTTAAATTTTACTTCATTTTATCAATAAGTATTAAGAGAAAAAAGTCATCACGAATTAGTTTAACTTTGATGGAGAAATATTTCTTGTTTTAAGTTATTTGAATAGAAATCATTTCATTTTAGTATTTTCTCCTGAATAAAGGCTACCTTTCTCTATAGGAGAATTGTTACTTTTCTCTGATCAATATACCTTTCCTTAAATTGGATGCAATTATGATTTTATCTAACTGATGCCTCAATGTTTCAAAAAATATTCACTTGAAATCCTTTAGTTTATTGTATTTCTAATACATGTTTAAGAATTTAAAACATATAAAGCAGTTTAAAAAGAACTAATTTCAAAATTTATATTGCACTAAGTATATTAAAATTGATCAATTAACAAGGGATAAGAAGTAGATAGATATTGTTTTAATCCTATGCTTATATGAGAATTAAAAAATCTCATTTATTCACCTTTAGAATTAAATCCTTTTCAACATACCTGTTCCAAAGTTGTTGTATCAATAGCAAAATGAGATTAATAGAATGCCTCTGATAATCTTACTGCCTTTCAAGGTCATCTTACAGCACAAGTCCCTACTATTTGTGAGTATTATTCACATATATAGGAAACTGAGATACTTATATTCTGAATTTGATTGTTTCTTAAAATTTGTCTATGGAATTTATTTTTCTTAACATTTTATTTTTCTGATAGACTTTTCCAGATGGACTGAAATGTCATAAACACTGAATATTTTCGAATTCTAGTTATTTGATTCTAGTTAACATTTTAGAGTTGAACATGCCAAAATTATTATGAATGCAGTCCCAAACAGTGTCAGTATTCTAACATATGAAATATCTTTTCACCTTATATAGGACGCATTAACTGGTGAAATGAATACAGACACCCACAAACATACACACACACACACATACACACACAGACAAATTTGCACAATTTTTCAATTTCTGTAAGTTCATACCACTTGCTTGGTGAAAACCTCTATTATGATTCCACGTAGATTAAGAATGGCTTTACTACTTAATTTGGTCATAGTTTATGAGAGGATTAATATTATATCATGTCTAATCCTAGACACTGAGTAGTGAACAAGGCCCTCCCACCTCCTATTAGGCCTTGACTCATTCCCAACCAAATTATTATAGTGAGAGAAAATTTTTAGCATGCAAATCTTTAGTGTACACACTGAAACAATCTTTGAATAATAGTACAAATTATCTCTTCACAAATTACCTATTAACAACAAAAGAATTAATAGGGTAAATAAAAAAGAAGCCACAGAATATCCTGATTTTTAATTGTGACTTCAAAATCAGTATGAGAAAAATTACAGAAAATGTGTATAATTAAAAGAATCTCCTGATTAAAAAAATGTTCATTGATATGTAGAACACTTCTTTAACTACAATTATTGGTCATATTTTATGAAGAAAATATGAAAGACTTAGAGGGAATGATTAAGAGGCAATGAAACAATGTATTAGGGAAATATTCCCCAAAGCAGAATTAGACCCTAATCAAACAATATTTTCCATCCACTAAGAAGGAGCTATTTTTTACATATTCTTAAACAATCTTTACAATTTTAAATAGTTTTATTAAATCATTTATTTGCAAGCATAGAGAGAGAATTGGAAAGCCAGGACCTTTTGTCACTGCAAATGAACTCCAGAAACATGCACCAGTTTGATCATCTGGCTTTCCATGTGTACTGGGGAATTGAACTTGGGATGTCAGGCTTTATAACCAAGTGATTTAACTGTGGAGCCATCACTCCAGCACCCTTGACACAAATTTTTAAAATATATTTGTTTATTTATTTGAGAGAGAGTAAAAGAGGCAGACACACACACACACACACAGAGAGAGAGAGAGAGAGAGAGAGAGAGAGAGAGAGAGAGAGAGAGAGGGAGGGAGAATGTATACAACAGGGCCTCCAGCCACTGCAAACAAACTCCAGACACATGCACCACCTTGTACATCTGGCTTTATGTGTGTACTGGGGAATCAAACTCAGGTCATTTTGCTTTGCAGGCAAACACCTTAACTGCTAAGTCATTTCTCCAGCCCTTGACACAATTTTAATAGAAAACATATACCAGTATAAGTTTCTTTTCCTTATTTTTGAATGATAATGTGTGAAATGGTTAATTTTGCACTCTACTACATTGGTATGTAGAGAATATTGGGACCTTGTCATTTTAGTTTTCTTATTTTTAGATCAAGAAGACTTGTCTTTTATTAACCTCAGACCTTCCTGAGATTATTGCTGAAATTGAGCTTTGAGTTTTACCTGATTTTCTAGTGGGATAATACATGGGGGGGGAACAGTGTATTTTCCATCTGGGAGGAATATGCATCATTGTGGCCAGATAGTAAAATATGAAATATTTCAAAAGTTACTGCATGAGTTACTTTCTCATTAATAAAATGCTTGACAAAAATCAGTGTAAAGGAGGAAGGGTTTATTTCAGCTACTAGTTCCAGGATATAGTCCATCATCACAGGAAGAATTTGAAGCATAACTAGTAATATTCATCTCACAGTGAGGAAACAGAGAGTGAATACTAAAATTTGGCTAGCTTTCTCATTTTTATATAACACCTGGCCCAGTTAAGATGGGTTTTCCCACATCAGTTTAAACAAGATAATCTCTCACAGGCATGCTAAAATGCTAACATAATATGCATGATCTCTCAAATGTGCTATCAAATTGACAATGAATATTAATCATCTTGACAATAGTAATTCTTCCTATATTTATATGTTCCTGCCTTATCTCCTCATGAAGTAGTTTTCTACTTTCACTTAACCTCTTTTGACTCTTACGATGTCATTATAACTTGGTCTGTGAATTGCAAACACAGTCTTTATAAAAATTATTGTGAGCCCCAATTGCTGCCCCTTGATATCTATCATAAAAGAAGTAGACTAGAGAGTCATAAAAGTAAAATGGGAAGAAGGGAAGACCTGCTCTACATCAACCTTTTGCCCTATCCTGTCCAAGGTATAAGATGATGACAAAAAGGCTTTTTAATATCTCAAACCCAACTCAGCTCAAATTTAACATATCTTTATGTGAGAAAAAAAGTTTTACAAAACCTGCCCAGCCAATTCCAGAAATTCCAGAAAATTTAGAAAAATAACAATAACTTTAGATGAAATGACTTAGTTTTGATATATGTGATTATATACCAGATAACCCTATCCTCCATGCCTCTTAGAAGACCCCCACACATTCTCTATGAAAAAATAATTTTGAAAGAGACAGGCAGATTTATTTTAATGAGAATTATAATGAGTTTAGTTATATGGAAGGATTTTGTTTTTCCAAAATTCTTGGTCTTCCTGAAAATGCTATTACACACATATTAAGCTTGTCTGGCTAATTAGGGCATCCTAAAAATTCTTAATCACTGATGATTCTTTGAAACATTCAAAACAAAATTCTTGAAGTGTTTTGATAAGTATGTATGGGTTCATTGATAAGGCAATTAATTCTTCCATGTTTGATCCCAAAGTACCCCAATATCATTCTATGAATATACACATTATTATATCAAAATGTTCAGTTTGAAAAGCCTAAAATCAGCATTCAGCTATAGCCTTAGCTTGGCTTTCATCATCATCATAGCACAAAACAACTTCATTTATTTCAAAGAACAGAGAGCTTAGAAATTAACCCAGGTAATTGTCACAAAGTTGCTAAGGTCCCATATAATGGAGAGACGTCTGCCAATAAATGATGCTGAGAATAGTAGACATCAAACATGCAGAAGAATAAACTATATCTGTCTCTTACACCACCTATAAAAACCCACTGAAATTGTACTATGAACTTAAAAGTGATAACTTTCCATATATTGAAGAGCAAGTTTATATTCTTAGCATTTAGGAGGCAGAGGCAGGTATACTGGGTGTCATAGTCAGCCACACACCACTGGGATGAATCTTCAAACCAGGCACGATATGCGGAAGAAAATTTATTGAACAGATTTAGGGGAAGTTAAGGAAAAAGGTTGGCCCCTTTTCACAGAAGCAAGCAGAGACAGAGACAGAAGCCCAGCACCAGCACCAAGCAAGCACACTGAAACACACTATGTTTCACAAAATGCAGAACTCCAGGTCAGGGTTCTGGCTCTTCTTTTTCATATCTATCCTTAGTATTTTACATACAAATTAGAAAGGGTCAGTCCCCAGGAGGCTAGGCCAAAGTGTTACTTCCTCTAGCCAGAAGCCTGGAGATAATTAATAATTTTAATAAATTCTTAATTCTTTTGGGGGACATTATTCAAACTACCACACTGGGAGTTTGAAATAACCCTAGGATACATAGTATATCTGAGGCTATGATAATTAAATTTTGTTATCAACTTGACCTTTCAAGTAATCTTGTGTGGGTCTCTGAGGATGTTAACAGGAAGGCAGCCTCTCAGTAGGGGGCATGATGTAAGGAATCTCAAGGGAGCTAGAAGTAAACATGCTTTCCTGTGTGGGCCATGCAGGAAGGAAATTCCAGAGACTCAGGAAGCCATTAAGTCTGGGGAGGGTTGTAAGACCCCACCCTAAGGCTATATAAAGGAGAAGAAATTGTCTTTGGTTTTCCTGTCTGTTTTCTATTTTGTGTGTGGTGTAGGTGTTGGGTTTTTCTCTGTGCTTCAACCTGTGAAAGAGGGCCAGCCTCTTTCACTTTTATGAGACTTCCCCTGGATCTGTAGCTTGAATAAATATTTTCCTTCCCTAAACTGTGCCTGTTTGGAGATTCATCCCAGTGGTGTGTGGCTGACTACACCAGAGTCCATCTTGGATAACCTCTAAAACCCTCTCTAAAAGACAAGGAACAGATAGAGGAACAAGAGCTGAAACCAGGAAACACCTAGATGAAAACAGAAGAGCATTGCTTCAGGGTACTAGAAGGAGCGAAGATGTTTTGCACATGATTCCCAAAGTATAGGCAACAAAGTAGAAAAATGTTTATACAGCAGATTTAAGCCCTGGAAAATACAGTAATGAGTTCGAGATATAAGGAACATTTGATCAACAATTTCTTTTACTTTTATGTAGGAATAGTATGTTCTGGCATGTTATGGCATAGTAGAGTGACTTCATATACTGATAGTGTACAATATATTTAAAAAGGTAGGAGAAAGAATTTTGAATGTTCTCACTAAAAATAATTGATAAATATTTGAAGATATATTCATATGCACACACATAACTTGTACATGATATAATGTATACATGTCTTAAAAATGACAGTGTAACTTATTGATATACACATTTCTGTCATAACATTTTATTTTTCCCTCTGGGAATAATATGTTTTAATTTTTTTGCCCATATCCACTTTGAAGTAAAAAATGCCTTAGCCTGGTATCCATAGCAAATTATCCCAGAACAAAACAATGATATACAGGTCAATGGCAATGGTAATGAAGCTATTCACACATCCTAGTAGATGGAGGAGTAGAGGATCACTGGACCATTACCTGGTGTGATGTTTAGGTTTTGTTGTCAACTTGATCTTTTTAATTATCTTGGGTATGTCTCTGAGGATGTTTACCCGAAGGCAAACTCTCAGTAGGGGGCAGGATGCAAAGAAGCTCAAATAAGCTAGAAGTAAACATCCTTTCCTGTGCGGGCAGTGCAGAAAGGAAATTCCAGAGACACAGTAAGCTGTTAAGTCTTAGGAAGGGTTGTAAGACTGCAGCCTAAAGCTATATAAAGGGGAAGAAATTTTCTTTGCTCTCCTGCCTGTTTGCTGTTCTGTGTGCATGGTGTTGGTGATGGGTTTCTCTCTCACTGCTTGGACCTGTGAAAGGGGAGCAGCATTCTGGAAATTCCCCTGTATCTATAACTACAAATAAACCTAGTTTGGAGATTCATCCCAGTGGTGTATGGGTGACTATGGCACCTGGTATTCCACCCATTACTCCAGCTCCATCCCCAGATGCAAGTGATCTTGAGAGATGGTAGGCTGTAGGATCCTGCTTAGTGGCATGGAGGACATAGGGTTAAAGGAAAGTTGAGGCTGGCCTGAAACCCAGATAATCTCACCCTTATTTGAGACCGGCAGGAGTTCGCCCACTGAAATATCCTTTCTTTTTTCCTAAAAACTCCAGCCCCTGGTAGGCCTCAACAAACCCTGATAAGCCCAAGCATTTTAAGGCCTTAGTTTACTGCTCACATACCTCAGTTAACAAGCCCAGGCAATTAAAAAAGTTTAAAGGTCACATCTCCTCTGCAGCCACCGCCATTAATTACATACCTAAAAACACATAATTCCTACCACTTGGAGTTGAGAGCGTTCCCCCATTTTATCTGTGCAAAGCAGACATAGTCAGGATAATGTCCCTAGCCAATCCCTTCAGAAACATCGACAAACCTCCCTACCCCTGCCAATCTACCTTGTCATTTGTGCCCCTGCCCTCCTTTTCCCTACTAAATAAAAACACCCTCCCTGAAATAATAAATGAGTTCTTCACTGCAAGTGTCTCCCTTGTGGCTATGCTCGTCAGCTCACTGCTGTCCCAAGACACTTTCCACCCAGCCACGTGGATGAACCAGGTGTTAGTGTACAATCACCCCCCAAGAAATCCATGGACCACACTAGGAATAAAGAAAGCTAACTAAAAGGAGATGATTATAAGGTAATCATCCATAATGACATGAAACTTTGTGTTTATGAGGCTGTTTGGTGCCACCCATGCACTGGTAAATCCTCACTCATGTTCAATAAGTAATTCCACTCAAGTCACTCATTCACCAAATTTGACATTGTTGGAATCATTACTGTGGTCTTTTATTGGTGCTGTATCTGGAATGAATGGACATTTTGTCCTGCTAGAATGTTAACAAATTAGCACCTAATGTGGAACGTGACAGAAGCAAAAATGAGTTTGGTAATGTAGCAGTTACCTTCTCATTGATGGCACAAAACACATGACCAAAAGCAGCTTTTGGGAGGAAAGGGTTCATTTTGGCTTAAAGACTCAATGTAAAGTCCATGAAGGCATGGGAGAATGTGTGATGCGCAGAGGATGGATGTAATCTAATAGCCAACAAAAGATGGACAACAGCAGCAGGAGAATGTGCTGAACACCAACAAGAGGAAGATTGCTATAACACTGATAAGCCAGATCGCTATAACCCCAGTTCTCAAATTGCCACTAGCTGAGGATCTGGCATTCAGAACACATGAGTTTATTGGGGAGACCTAATTCAAGCCACTACAGTTAGGAATGATGACATTGTCCTTGCTATGTTTAGTAAAGTATTCAGCTGTGGCTTTAGCATCTAATGGTTGAAAAAACACATGAGAAATTCTGGCATAGTTGTCAGTTACCATGTGGCATGTGGTAGTATGCCTTCTTGCAATGGTGGCTCTTGCATGGGCAGTTTGATGTAAGACATGTAACTAAGGATAAAACACATGGAGGAGTAGTGTATCTGGAAGGAAGGAAATCTTGAGGTGGCTATCTTCCCCTATGTTGTCTGGACTGTCATGCTGGTTGATGAGTGGGATCTGATAAATGAGTACACAGATACCCAAAAACAGTTAACAAGAGAATTCATTGTAATTCCTGAGAGCTGCACAAATTTGGTAAGATTGCTGTCAATCCATCATGAGTATTTCATGGCTACTTTTAAGCATAATAAGGCATAAAATAGGAAACAGACTCCAAGATAGATGCTGAGAAATAACTAAGGGAAGAATTACAGAGGTAAAGAGACATGTGGCTACTATTTTCCACATTAGCCTATGAGTTGATGTGTAAATTCTATACAACATAGGATGCTAGTGCTGGCTTGCCATTTATAATAGCCAGGGACACAAAAGAGAAAGATCACAAATTAAATCTTTATGAAAAAGGCCCTTCTTGTATCAAAATCCTTGAAACCCATGTGGAGATTCAGAAAGCTAAGGAGTAAATTATGTAGAAGTTATAGAAGATACTCATAATGTTCAAGTTTAGTACTGAGGTTAGGGAAAATCCAGTTTCAAATGGAGATAGGGGCCTAATGGCCTAGTGCCAGAATCTATGATATTCAGTGAGTGTTCTGCCTCATAACTCTTTGGATTGGGGAGTAATTTTAAGCCAAAAGTGAAAGACCCTCTAATGGCCTGGATTATGATGGTCTGAGACATGGGAGCAAATGGGACCAGTATGATTGCTATGGAAGTGGAATAACGGAGTAATGAAACCACATATCCCTTCTTTTGACAAAAGATGTATAAAGCAAGGCAATGTGAAGGGAACAATTCCTTGATGAACTGGTTTATATAGGCTATTAGGGACACTTGGTTTTCATTATCTTAGATCCGCATAAATACCAGGGACTACATAATAACAGAGCACAAATAGGTATCACTGAGGGAAATAGGCATGAGCAAGTCATGTTTTATTGTTCACTTTACCAGGCTCAATAGGATTACATTCACTGGAGAGTCACCAGGAGCCTCAGGACTGATATGGCACTTTTAGTGTCTTTGCTGAGCCCTGTGACAGAATATAATCTTTATGAGGTGGGAGAGACTTTAGAGGATCAAAGGGAAAGACATGAACATGTGAGTCAGGTTCATAAAGTTACAAAATAATCAGGAGAATGTGAGGGAAAAGAAAGCCAACAAAGAGGCCAATCAGTGTCACTTGAAGCCAAATGTGGCAAGATCTATGTTGAAAAGAGGTTTTTAGGGAAAGAATTGATGGAAAGTTGAATATTGTGCTTTAAGGCCTGATGACCATTTCACCAAAGTGGCAAAAGGAGCAAAAGACAGGGAGGTACAGCTGATCCCCACTGCATCTCCTGTTAGAGAGGAAGAAGTCTTTCTGTGATGGGAACCACTCCAGCAGCTTCTTTGTTGGGGTGACCAAAGTTGCCTGCCAGTTATGGACACAAATACCAATTGGTGGCCTCTTGTTGAATTACCAATTTATTGGTCCCCTACAATTATGCAGAATATTTATGCTTTAGTAGATACCACAAATAAATGTACCTAAATGTATTGTCCCATTCCCACTCCCTCCCCCCCTCAAAAAAATCAAGGACAATGGACAGAAATGGATGGATACAGTGATAAAATGGTGCTGGTAAAGAGGAATGACTAAGCTTGTTCTTGGGGCTGGCAATTATCTTTCCCCATTGTCCTCTCCCTCCTCAACCTGAGTATACTGTGTGTATTTTTTTTTACTACAAGAGAGTATTCTAGGGGAGAATGTACTGATTAAATACAAAATTCATATCACCTTAGAGAGTTTTACCTGAGGGTGTGAACTGTGAAGACAATTATGCATAGATGATGGGATCCTGCATTATTTACCTTGAGTGGGATGGTGAATATCATATCAAACACTATAGGCTGCCTGGAGGATATGAGAAATTTATAGAAATGATCAAGGAATTAGAAAGGGTTGAGTTTATTCAGCTTACCCAAAGCCCTTTAAACATCCTGATATGTTCTGTAAAGAAGCCAGGTGTCTCATGGAGAATATCTCTGGATTATAGACAGCTAAATAAGGTGTTGGCTCCCATCCATGCCACTGTATCGAACATCTCTCTTTTGAGGAAACAGTTGATTAAGGCAATGGAATATTTTCAGGACCTTGATAATAGTTTTTCTTTAGTGTCTTCTCTGCTGACTTCTAAGACCAACTGGTGCTTGCTTGGAATTAATGGTGCTGGCCAAAGAGGTTGCTGAAACTCCCAAAATAATAAAAATATTGCCACTATTGTTGGTTGCCTGCCAAAAGTAGATGTTAAGAACCTATTTCCAAAGATACCACACATTTGGTTTTAAAACAAAAGAATCAGGCTCAGAAAAAGCTCAAATTCTCCTCTTTGCTCTCCTGATGTCTTGTTGCTAGGAGAGGGACTATACATGCTGATGGAGGAGAATTGTTGCCAAGTCTTACTCTGTTGTTCATACTCCGTTGTTCATCCTGTGTCATACATCATCAAAATGTCAGTCAAGGTATTTTCCACACATTCAAGCCAATTATGGATACAACCGACAACTTTCCAATCAGATTTAATACCCAGTTCACAGATGGGAATTTATGTAAGGTTCTGTAAACCAGGATTAAAAACCTGTGGTTGGGGAGTTGGTAGGCTTGAAAGTGTAAGTAATTGCTATTGTTTGGCTAAATGGATGGTGGTAATTTTTGCTTCTTCCCATGGAGGACTGCTGTTATCATTGCTGCTGTCTACCTTGGTTGTGTAGGATAACTTCTTATAGCAGAGTGTGATTGCTTATTGAGAGACATAAACTGATGAGAATTAGAGGTTGTAAAGCTGGCATAGCTGCCCAATGCTCAAAAAGGCTCATGGGCATATCACCCCTTCCAAAGCTCAGAGAACATTATTGAGGAAGGAAGGGGGAATATGTAACAGCTGAAAGAGACTGAATGTTTTACTATGGACTTTTATATTCTCATCATGATATGATGTCATCTTTGAGTAGAGGCTGCCTTGCCCTGATAGCCATGGCAAATTGAGCAAAACAATACATAATAGCCAGATTTATGCTAATGGTAATGATAATAGAGCTTTTATCAATAACTAGTAGAGGAAGTATGTGACAGTATGAATGTAAATAGCTCCATAGCCTCAGGAGTTTGCAATTCATCTTCTTGATTAGCCACCAATTGGTGAAATCCTTGGAAGGTGGAGCCGTACTGGAGAAAGTATGTCATCCGGGTGGACCTCACAGTTGAGTCCAGCCCTGTGTGTACAGAGCCAGCTTGATCTCAGGCTGTTCCTTTTTGTGGTAGTTTGAATGGATGTCCCCCAATAGATTTAAGAGTTTTACTAAAAGCTTGTCCCCTGCCACCTGGCTGGAGGAGATATCACTTGGGGAGGAGTCTAGAGTCCAGCCCTAAGGTGTTACTGGGGGCAGACCTGAAATTCCAGCTATAGAAATGGAGAGAGCCGTCTGAGATCTGCCTGGAGCCCCTACTGTTTGGCTGTCTGAGTGTGCTTGCTTTTGAAGATGCTATGCTAGTGGTGGATTTTCTCTCTGCTTGGATTTGTAAGCTTTGAATACTTTTACATTTCTCCTATAAACTGAACATGGTCTGGAAATTCATCCCAACAACTGAAGCTGACTACAACACTTTTGCTCTCTGCTATGGATATATGATGAAGTAAGTCAGCTACTTCCACCCTAATGTACTCCCTCAAAAACAGTAAACCTGAAATAAATATTTTCTTTACATAAGCTGTTTCTGGTCAGATGTTTGTCTCAACAATGAGAAGGTAATTTCAAAAGAGCAAGAGAATATCACAGATTCAGCCATTATCCAGGATTTCAGCCATTACTCCTTCCCATTCTTGTTCTCCCCTAGATGCCTTTGATAGTTGGAGATGCTAAGTATACATAAGACTTGATAAAAGAGGAACTCAATGATGCAGTTCACATAAAATAGTTATCAATGATGAGGTTGGACTTTTCAGTAATAGAGATATTTGGAGGATCACCTACAATCCTGTAAGTAACTGTACATGTGCTCTGTAAGTAATCACAATAGACTCATTGATGCATCAAGTTGGACTTCAGAGGAATTGTTACTTTAGTCTAATATTGATTTCTTAAATGAGATGAATAGACTTTTGTTTGTATCACACCAGGTAAATTTATTGCAATAATATCTTATTTATTGACTAAAAATGATTAAAATTCACCATTCTACCATATCTATATCCATCATATAGTCAGATAGCTCTGTCCTGCTCTCTCCCAGATGAGTAGTCTGAATGCCATCATGAGTACTTTTGACCATGGAAGTTCAACAAAAATCCCTGTTAAGAAGGCTGTGAGCCTGGAAAGTAGAGGAAATACCTATCCTGAGGACCTAGACCCACTGAAGTTACAATTCCACCCCTCCAGCTCTGATGCTCACAGTCTCAGAAAACTTCTTTCAATGACAGAAGCTCTCCTTGATAGCCACCCCATACACTAGAACTTCAACTCGGTTTCCACTGAAAGCCATGGTTTATCCTCATGGCTCCATCTGCCTCCATGAAGGTAATCCAACAAGCATGCCCATGGCCATTTCCAAAAAACAAAACAGTGCTACAGATACAATGACCCTCTCTTCCTGCATTTGTTATACTCCATAGTATCAGGTAGGCTACCAGGGATGTTCCCCAATTGATTAAAGAGTTATTAATGTTTTTCTCCAGATGTCTGGCTGGAGGGTATGTCACCTTGGCCATAATGTGGTCCAGCCCTAAGGTGTTTCTGAGTTGGGTCTGGAATTCCAGCTATTCTTATGCAAAGACCAGTCTAAGCTCAAGCCTGGAGTTCCTGCTATGTGCTAGTTGGAGTTTTTGAGTGTGCTTGTTGCTGGAGGTGGTGGTGATGTTTTTCTATCTCTGCGTGAACCTGTGAAATGGGGCTAACCTCTTTCACCATTAAGAAACTTCCCTTGTATCTGTTTCTTTAATAAGTACCTTCCTGTAAAAACTGTGCCTGGTTTGTAGATTCATCCCAGTGGTATGTGAGTGACTATGACAACTACCAATTTGTCAATACAGTGGGGAATAAAACAATCTTTGAAGAGCAGGACACACCTTCAGCATTCAGGACACCTATTTTCAAAAGACTCTACAATCTTCCTGCTGTTCCATTGCAGATCACATGGCCCAATCTCAATATTTGCTATTTCTCAAACAATTGCAGCTGATAGGGCAACAGTTTCAGCCCAAAGAATTTATATCTTTCTGTGTCATAGCCATCTGCTCACACCAGTTATTTTCTTTTTTTTTAATGTATCTTTTTTAAAAAAATTTTTATTGTCCATAATGAGTTACATTATTTAGTGGGCAAACAATGAGTTGTTATCCCCAATTCTTCGATGCTCCCCCTCCCCCTTCCCAAACCAGCTGGATATCCTCCTCCATGGGTCATCTGGATCAGTCCTTGTGACAGGGGACCATGGATAGCCTAGTATTCGGCCAGGTTCTCCTGGCCCTAGTATGTTGTTACTGAGGGGTGCCATGCCTCTGGATAGTCTCCTCCACCACGACTCTCACAATCTTTCCGCCCCCTCTTCTGCATAGTTCCCTGAGTCGTGGTGGATGAGTATTAAGGGTGCTTTATTGTTTTGAGCTTAGTGGTCTTTGTGTCAAAAATCATTGGTTTCTGTCTCACTGGCTTATCCTGTGTTGATTGAATGGCTGTGGCTGTGGGTGCCTTGTTCATCCCATCATTCTCTGCGGGGTTCCATATGGATCCTCCACAATATAACTGTGGTGGCTCCTCTCTTGCCAGGATCTCAGCTATCAGTGTACGGTCAGTTGGTAGGGTTAGATGGGCCCCAGCTCTCTTACTGCATTCTGAAAAACACAAACATAATCTCGATCGGAGAGTGAGGTCAGTGTAGGTTAACAAATATATACCATTCTGGATTACCTAGATTCTACTCAATGCAATCCTGAACAAGTTCTCAGGACACAGGCAGGCAGAACACACCAAGCCTCTCACACAAACTTCTTCTAGACTGGTTCCAACAAAACACTTTCTCACCCTTGTAAGTCAAAGCTTATAGTCAATAGTTCTTCCTGCATTTAAGTCTTTCAAATTCTCACCAGAATGATCAATGGAACTGCATTTACAGTACTGCAAGGGGTCTCTTAGGCCAAACTTTCAAATCCTTCCACATTACTTCTGTAAATTAGTCCCAAAAGGTCAAAAGCCACACAGGTTTCTGGCATCAACATCACACTCTTGGAACCAATTTTACTGTTGCTGTCAGCTTTTAGTTGCTGGCAGAAAGAAAACAATCAAATGCAGCATGTAGGAGGAAAGGGTTTATTTTGGCTTAGAGACTTGAGGAAAAGCTCTATCATTTCATGGAAAACTGTGGCATGAGCAGAGGCTGGAAATAGCCTCCTGATCAACATCAAATGGTCAACAGCAGTAGGAGAGTGTGCAAAACACTGGCAAAGGGAAGATATCTATAATATCCATAAGTCCATCCTCAAAAAATACTTCTCCAACAAGGTTCCAATTTCCAAATGCCATCAGCTGAGGACCCAGCATTCTGAACACATAAGTTTATGATGGACATTTCAATCAAACCACCACATTTACAGAAGGACCAAATAGAGTACCAGAGCCTGAGTACGGTGCTGTGGAATATAGAAAGAATATTTATTTGACATCAAGTGAAATTGGTATTGATAATCAATAGTATAGTTGGATAACTATTGTTGATAACTTCATTTTGTAATTAATCATTTGTAAATAACTAGTAGAGAGAATTTAGAGTATTCTCAATAAATGGAAGTGATAAATGTGTGAGGATATATACTAATTGTGGAATTACACACTAGATGCATGTCTTCACACTATAAACAATTCTGGATTACCTGGATTCTATTTTTAGTAGCCTCCCCGTCAATCGCTCCCATATTTCATCTTGTCTTGGGAGCCCAAGAGTACAGGATCTGGTGCCTATCACCCTGAATCCTAAATTCCAGACAAGGGCTCCCGCTCACTAAGTGGGAAAATTGGCCAAATTTGAAAGCTATTGATTGTCTCCCCCAGGCCCAGGCTTCTCCATTACACAGGTGCTTCTTTCTTGGTTTGCTGTTCTCTCCCAGTAGGAGGTGTGGTCAGATTACTCATGGCTACAGATTGTGTTTCTCTGTTTACTCCAGCTGTAGTTGATCAGTTTCCCCTATCAGCCTGTACAGTGCCTTCCAGCACTACACTAACTGCCTTCTGGGAGCTGGATACCGTTCCGGACCTCGATGTGTCTCTCGATGCTGGTCTATGGCATTGTGTGGTTTCTTCAGCAAAAGGGTTTTGCCTCAGGCCTGGGGAGGTCAATCAAATGCTTGACAGAATTCAATCTTATTTTGGGAACTGCATAGGTCACTTTGGTCAACAGCTCGGTGAAGGAAGGAACCGGTGGCTGGGACCAGGGGTTGTAAAACTGACCAATTATTCTCACTCTCTCCCTTACTACTCATGGCCCCTCTTGCCAGTTGACATCTACTACTTGCTCAATAGGTTATAGTATGCTCGTGAGGATTTTATGTTTTTGAACCTAATATGGTTTACCCTCATGCTTAAGCCATTCCCCTCCCCCCATCCCTTAATCCTCATTCATAACCTTTCACTTCTTTCTACTAGTTTGCATAGAGTTTACGGTTATCCTGGTTAAGGACCGCATATGAGGGAGAATATGCGGTGTTCGATTCTCTATTCTTTTGAGTGTTCACTTAGTAAGATCTGCTCGAAGTCAGACCATTTTTTCCTAAATTTTGATATGTGATTTTTCCTTTCAGCTGAGTAAAATTCCATCGTGTAAATATACCACAGTTTTGCTGTCCATTCTTCCATGGATGGGCATTTGGGTTGATTCCAATTCTTAGCTATTATGAATTGAGCTGCTATAAATATAGTTGTACAAATGTTTCTGCGTCAAAATGTGACATCTTTTGGATAGATGCCTAGTAGAGGGATAGCTGGGTCCATTGGAAGTTCTATGACCATTCTATTCAGAAGTCTCCACACTGCTTTCCATAGCGGTTGAACAAGTTTGCAATCCCACCAGCAGTGAATGAGGGTTCCTTTTTCCCCCACATCCTCAACAGCAATGATTGTTGTAGGTTTTCTTTATGATTCCCATTCGGACTGGGGAAACTTGGTATCTCATTGTGGTTTTGATTTGCATTTCCCTGATACTTAAGGATGTTGAGCACTTTCTCAGGTGAGAAAAGGCCATTTGTGTTTCCTCCTCTGTGAATTCTCTGTTGAGATCTGTGCCCCATTTTGTGAGGTGGGAATTTGGATTTTTGTTATTATTTTTTTGAGTTTTCTTTAGGTTCTGGAAATTGGGCCTCTGAGTTGTAGGTGGCTAAAAACATCTCCCAGTTTGAAGGCCATCTATTGACTCTGAGAATGGTGTTTGTATGTGTACAGAAGCTTTTGAGCCTGATCAGGTCCCATTGGTTCAGTGACTGTTGCATTTCCGGGGCTACTGGAGATTTGCTCAGAAAGTTGTTCCCTACTCCTATCTCATGTAGGGTTCCTCCTACTTTTTCTTCCAGGTTGTTTAGGGTTGTATGGTTAATATTAAGGTCTTTGGTCCATTTGGAGTTGATCTTTGTGCATATTGAAAAGAGTGGGTCTATTTCCATTTTTTTACATGTGTTTGTCCAGTTTGTCCAGCACCATTTGTTGAAGATACAATCTTTGGCCCAGCATACATTGTTGGTGCTCTTGTCGAAGACTAAGAAGGTAAAGTTACTTATATTAAAGGCTGGGACTTCAATTATATTCCACTGGTCAGACTGTCTGTTTTTCTGCCAAAACCATGCTGTTTTAGTTACTATGGCTTTGTAGTATGTTTTAAATTAAAGTATCATGATACCTCCTGTATATTTTTTTTTCTCAGAATAGTTTTAGCTATTTGAGGTCTTTTACTCTTCCAAATATATTTTGAGATTATTTTTTTCAATGTCTGTGAAGAACGAGGTTGGGATTTTTATTGGCATTGTGTTGAATTTGTAGATTGCTTTAGGCAGGATTGTCATTTTTACTCTATTGATTCTCCCTACCCATGAGCATGGAATGTCTTCCATCTCATCACATCCTCCTCTCTTTCCCTCTTAAGTGTTTCAATATTTTCCTTAAATAAGTCTTTCACTACCTTGGTTAGTGATATTCCCAGGTATTTAATTTTATTTCAGGATATAGAGAATGGGACAGTTTCTCTGATGTCTTTTTCTGAATGTTTGTCTTCTGTATATAGAAAGGGTAATGATTTGTATATGTTAATTTTGTATCCTGCCACTCTGCTGTAGGTATTGATCACTTTCAGGAGTTTACTAATACTGCTCTTTGGGTCTGTTATATGTAAGATCATGTCATCTGCAAAAGAGGCATTGTTTGACTTCTTTTCTGATTTGTATCCCTTTTATGCTATTCTCCTGGCTTATTGCTTGGGCTAGAACTTCAAGCACTGTGGTATATAGCAGTGGTGAGAGTGGACATCCCTGTCTTGTTCCTGAGTTAAGTGGGAACTCCTTGAGTGGTTCCCCATTGAGGATGATTTGTGCTTTTGGAGAGCTGTATATTGACTTTATCATGTTGAGGTATAGGCCATTTATGGCTATTCTTTCCAGGGTTTTGAACATGAAGTGGTGTTGAATTTTGTCAAAAGACTTTTCAGCATCAATTGAGATGACCATGTGGTTTTTGCGCGTGAGTTTGTTATTGTGGTGAATTATATTGAAAGACTTTTATGTTGAACCATCCCTGCATCGCTAGGATGAAGCCAACTTCATCAGGGTGAATTATAGTCTTGATGATAGTTTGTATTCGGTTTGCTAAGACTTTGTTTAGAAGTTTTGCATCCAAGTTCATCAGTGATATGGATCTGTAGTTATCTTTTCTTGTTACATTCTTTCCTGGTTTGGAAATTAGGGCGATGGTAGCTTCTTAAAATGATGTTGAGGGCCTACCCTCTTTTTCTATGCCCCTGAAAAGCTTCAAAAAGAGAGGTTTCAGTTTTATGATGAATGCTTGGTAGAATACGGCTCTGAAACCATCTGGACCTGGGCTTTTCCATTTGGGGAGGTTCTTGATTACCAATTCAATCTCTGTGATTGTTATAGGATTGTTGAGGATCTTTATTTGCTCGGGTGTGAGCTTTGGTTGTTGGTAGGTATCCAGGAATTTATCCATTTCTTCCAGGTTCTCTAATTTTGTTGAGTAGAGGTTTTGGAAGTGTGACCTAATGTTACTTCCAATCTCTTCAGGATCTGTTGTGATATCACCCTTGTCATTTTTCATTTTGTTAATATGGGCCTTCTCTGTTTTTCGTTTGATTAAGTTGGCCAGGGGTTTGTCAATTTTATTGACTTTTTCAAAGAAGCAACTCTTTGATTTGTCTATTTTTAAATTGTTTTATTTGTTTCCAAGTCATTAATCTCAGCTATGATCTTAATCATTTCCTTGCATCTCGAGCTTCTAGGGTTGGATTTTTCCATCTGCTCTAATGACCTTAGGTGGGAGGATAGCTGGTTAATTTGAGACCTCCCTGTCTTTGTTATGAAGGCATTTAGTGCAATGAATTTCCCCCTTAGGACTGCCTTCATTGTGTCACACAGTTCTGAAAGGTTGTGTCCTCATTATCATTTGCTTCTAGGAAATTCTCGATTTCCATTCTGATTTCTTCTTTGACCCATTCATTGTTCAGGAGTGAGTTGTTCAGTCTCTAATATCTGTTGAAATTTTTGGATCCTCTCCCATTGTTAATTTATAGCTTTAATGCATCGTGGTCTGATAAGATGCAGGGGATTACTTTGATCTTTCTGAATTTGTTGAGGGATGATTTATGGCCCAGTATGTGGTCAATTTTTGAAAAGGTTCCATGTGCTGCTGAGAAGAATGTATAATCTGTGTCCTTGGGATGGAATGTTCTTTAAATGTCTATGGTGCCATTTAGCAACTCTATTTCCCTGCTTGCCTTTATTTGGCGATCTGTCTAGTGATGACAGTGGCGTGTTAAAGTCTTTTACTAGGATGGTGTTGGCATCTATATCTACTTTGCTTTTGAGTAATTTATGCTTAATGAACTGAGTGGCCCTTGCATTTGGTGAATAGATATTTACTATAGTGATATCTCCCTGTTGTACCATTGCTTGATGAGTAGGAAGTTACCATCATCACCTTTTTTATTGTTGTCAATTTAAAGTCTAATTTGTCAGATATTAGAGTTGCTACACCTACTTTTTTATTATTCCCACATGCCTGAAAAATTGTTTTCCACCCTTTTACTCTCAGTAGGTTGCTGTCTTTAGCGATAAGATGTATTTCTTGAAGGCAACAGATGGAAGGGTCCATTTTCCTGATCCAACTTGCTATCCTGTGTCTTTTTATAGGAGAGTTGAGTCCACTTACATTCAAAGTTATTACTGTGAGGTTTGCTTTAAACCCTGCCACGTAATATGGAGGTTGGTATCTGAGCTGTTGTTGTTATCTCTTTGGTGTTATCTTGCTTATTGTCTGTTCCTTTCCTGAGGTCAGATATTTGTCTCATCTACATGGGATACCTCATGAAATATCTTCTGAAGGTTTGGATTTGTGTTTAGGTAATTGTAGAGCATGTTAACTTCATGGAATACTTTCATTTCTCAATCTATTATGATAGATAACTTTGCTGGGTAGAGTAGTCTAGGTTGGAATCCGTACTTCTTTAAGCCTAGGATCACTTTGTTCCAAGGTCTTCTGGCTTTTAAAGTTTCTCTGGAGAAGTCTGAGTTGATTCTGATGGGTTTTCCTTTATATGTCAGTTTCTTTTCTCTCGTTGCTCTAAGGATTCTGTCTTTATTCTCAATACTTGGCATTGTAACTAAGATATGTCTTGGGGTGTTCCTCTTTTGGTCCAATTTGATTTAGGTCCTCCATATCTCTTTTAGATATACAGGACTATCTCTTGCCATGTATGCAACATTTTCTTCAATAATTCTGTTGAAAATATTTTCTATGCCCCTGCTTTGGTTTTCTTCTCCTTCTTGGATCCCCATTATCCTGATATTAGGACTTTTTATTGTATCCCACATTTCCCTTGAGTCTTGTTCACTTGCTCTTTTGAAGTTTGTCAAGTTTCTGATTTCTCAAGAATTCTCCTGTTTTGTTATCCATGTCTGAGGTTCTGTTTTCCCAGTGGCTAATCTTGTTTGTAAGAGATTCTAGGGACATTCTTATTATTTCAATATGGTTTTTGTTTTGTACAACTTGTTTTGGGTTGCTTCTATCATCCTGTTGAGATATGTTTTCATTTCAATGTTTGATTTAATTACTTCTTCCTGACAGTCATTCTTATATTTGCAGATGTCTTCAGTTAATTTGGAAAGCTGGTTTTTGATACCTTCAGTTTGCAGGTTTGTCTTTAGTTCTGTTATGTCTTTTCTGAAGTCCATTAGCTTTTCCTCAATAGTATTAAGCCTGGTGGCAAAGCTAATGAGCTGACTTTGAGCTCTTTTAATATGTTGGTCCATCTTTTCTTGCATGACTGACATAAAGATCTCCTCAAGATCTGTACCAGTATGAACAGGGTTTAGTGTCCTGACTTCCTGGGCCTGCCTCTGCTCACTCTCTTTAGTGGCATTGTTGTTGCCATTTGGTGTAGTTTCCTCAGCTGGTGATACAGTCTTATGTTGAGGTCTGCCCATTTTGATTCCATTTGAGGTGATTGGTGGGATGCTTTTGTTCTGATTTCACTTTGCTAGTGTGTTCTGGGAGTACACTGGACTCCACAGGTAGTGTTGGGTACTCACTTCTTTAATCTGTGAGTGTGTGTGCCCTCAGATCACTGGCTGGACTTTGATGGTAATACTGGGGGTACCCTGTTAGAGGAGGTTGTAAGGCTGTGGGCACTAAGCAGGCAGAGGGTGGTTTGCCAGGTTCTATGTAGCCTGATAGGGTGTGTGGGGCCCCTTGGGTGTAAGGTATGGGGTAGGGCGTCAGCTGCCTGTCATGGTTGCCCAGGGACTATTTATAACATGGTGAAACCATGGGAACCAGGTTGCGAGCAAACCACAGGAGCTGGTGGGCACGTGGGGAAACCGCAGGATCCGGAGCTTGAGGATACCTCAGGGTCCAGAGCTTGAGGATTACGCAGAATCGGTGGGCAGGGATTCCAATGGTGAGCTGGGGTTGGGGAAACTGTGGGGGTAGACAGGTGGGGAAAACCACATGGGTAAGGGCTCTAGGAAGCCTCAGGGTTTGGTTGGCAGAAAGTACCACAGAAGAGGGAAGAAAAAAGAAAAGGAAGAGAAAAGAGAAAAAATAAAAATATTAAATATATATATAAAATTAAAAAAGGGAGTAAATAAGAAAATAGACTAGCAAAAACCTGAAGGGAGGGTCCGGGTAGATGTGCTGGAGATGTGGAGGCCAGGGGGAGTGGCTACATAAGAGCCCAGGTCCTGTTTGGCGGGGAAAAATATTGAGCAAGTAAATGGATTAGCAAGGGCCTGGGGGGGGGGCGGGGCAGATGCACTAGAGATCCGGAGGCTAGGGAGATGGGCTATGTAAGAGCTCACATCCCGGTTGGCAGGCGAAAAACAAAACAAAACAAAACAAACAAACAAATAAAAAAAGGAAGCAAGGACATGGATTAGCAAGGGCCTGGAGGGGTGGGGCAGATGTGCTGGAGACCTGGAGGCTGGGGGGAGGGGCTACGTAAGAGCCCAGGTTCTGGTTGATAGGCTGTATTAGTCAGGGTTCTCTAGAGGAAACAGGGTTGATAGAATGGATTATAATAAAAAGGGAATTTATTGGGATATCTTACAACAGTCCAACTGTGGGCAGTCTGTAGGCCCACAGGTAAGGAACCAGTAGCTGTTCAGTCCACATAGATGGATGTCTCAGCAGTCCCAATCCAGCTCAGAAGGCCTGATGAATCCCTGGGGAGCAGCTGCTCTTCAGTCCAATATGTGAGGCCGAGGAAACTAGATTCTGATGTCCAGGAAGCGTAGGAGAGCAGGATGCCAGTGTAAGTCATGAACAAGCACCAGCAGCCGGGGGAGGAATTAAGAGCATCTCATTCACCTTAAGCTTCCTTATATTAGTCTCCTTCATAAAGGTCCACCCAGGATTACTATGGATTAGCTCAAATTGACAAATTTAACTGTCACAAGTCTTCTCCAAAATCCCAAAAGGAATTTGTCAATCCTTTCTGCAGGCAAGCTCAGGGATCCACCCAAGATTATTATGGATTATTACATTGGTCAAGTTGACAAATATACTTAACCATCACACAGGCCAAAAACAAAACAAAATAAAACAAACAAACAAAGTTAGCAAGGATATAGATTAGCAAGGGCCTGGAGTGATGGGCCAGATGGGCTGGAGACCTGGAGGCTGGGGGGAGGGGCCACATATGAGCCCAGGTCCTGGTTGGCAGGCCAAAATCAAAACAAAATGAAACAAAGCAAAAAAGTAAGCAAGAAAATAGATTAGCAAGGACTTGGAGGGGCAGGGCAGACAAGCTGGAGACCCGGAGGCTAGGGAGAGGGGCTATGTAAGAGCCCAGGTCCCAGTCGGCAGGCCAAAATCAAAATAAAACAAAACAAAACAAACAAATAAAAAAAATCAGTATGAAAGGAAATGGATTAGCAAGGGCCTGGAGGGACAGGGGCAGATGTGCTGGAGACCAGGATGATGGGGGAGGGGTTACATAAGAGCCCAGGTCCAGGTTGGCAGGCCAAAAACAAAGCAAAAAAAAGTAAATAAATAAGGAAATGGATTAGCAAGGACGTGTAGGGGCGGGGCAGACCTGCTGGAGACTGGGAGGATGGGGGAGGGGTTAGGTAAGAGGAAGAGAAAAAAAAAGTTGAAAATGAGAGACACTCAAGGGCCCAGGAGGGACAGGATAGACGCTCAGAACATGCAGAGGGTGGGAGGGGCAGGGAATGAACCCGAGGGAAGCTGGCAGAGGCCAAGGGAAAGTGTCTGGCGGCCGGCAGCCTGAGGCTGCTCTGGCCAGGGTTGCCAGATCCTGATGACTCACTGCCTCCGGCAAGCACTGGTCCTTGATGGAGGCTTCCAGTGGTGAGAATCCTGTGCTGGGAGGTATCTGGAGCTCAGAGCGTGACTGCAGCTTGTGTCCACGACCTGGATTCCCACTGAAAACCCTGGCCCTTGTTTCCTAAGGGACACAGCGTGTCTGCTAGTCAGCCATCTTGAACCAGAAGCCGCTAAACAGAATTTCTTCTCCTTTATATAGGCTTAGGGTGGGGTCTTACAATCCTATCCCAGACTTAATGGCTTCCTGAGTCTATGGAATTTCCTTCCTGCACTGCCCACACAGGAAAGGATATTTACTTCTAGCTTCTTTGAGCTTGTTTACATCCTACCCCCTACTGAGAGGCTGCCTTCCTGTAAACATCCTTAGAGACCCACCCAAGGTAATTAAAAAAAGATCCAAGTTGACAACAAAACCTAACCATCACAAAGTTCATACTGGTAATTTGGCTCATTGCAACACTAGATAGAAATAAAATAAAAACCTATGGCTTTCTCTGGCTTAAGAGTTATCAAAACAATATAGGATGGTGCTTATTTCTTGTGTGATATGCAAGCTGGGACAAATAGAAACAATTAATTTCACAAATCATCATTATCTTTTACTACATATTCTTCCATTTCCTCCTTCAAAATTTTGGTAGAGCCCCAGGGACTTCCTTAATTGTACTTAGAGCACAATAAAATGTATATCAGGTCATTTGTAATTGCTATATCAGAAATGTGATTCAGCTAAATTGATACTACCTCATACTCTGTGGCGGTTTGAATGTGAAATACCTTCTATAGCAGTGTGTGTGTGTGTGTGTGTGTGTGTGTGTGTGTGTGTGTGTGTGAGCCTCATATTCAATCCCCAGCTGTTGACTGTTTGGGAGGGAAAACCTTGCTGGACAAAATATATTGCGGGGGAGGGGATTTAGGAGTGTTATAGCCCTGCTCCTCCTTGGTATAGCTAGCTGACTTATTGCATATTTTTGGCTGCTGTGGAAAGCAGTGATGCCCAGCTCTGCTCTGTCAAGCTTTCAAATACTGATGAAACTTCCATTTGAGACTGAGTAGGAAAAAAAAAAAAAAAAACTCCTTTCCTCTTATTAGCTGCTTTTAGTTAGGTGCTTTATCCCAGCAATAAGAAAGTAAATGCTACAAAGTCGCACTTTCATTATTATACAAAACTGCTTTAAAACCTAGTGCTTAAGGTGGGGCTTTAATCCAAGCACTTGGGAGGCAGAGGTAGGAGGATTGTCTTGAGTTCAAGGCCACCATGACTACATAGTGATTTCTAGGTCACCGTGGGCTAGAGAGAGACCCTACCTCGAAAAACAAACAACAACAACAACAAAAAAAAAAACTAGTGCTTATCTAGAATGTCATATTGAGAAATCCCACATAAAATTAAACTTGCTTGCCTCTTTATCATAAATACTCCCTCTCCTTTCATTGTTTTATGTTTCTTAACAGTATTTATCATATTAAAGGCACTTTAAAGGCATAAAGGCATAATACATTCAGAAAAAATAGTTGCATAAGAAACGGGATTACTGTCAATTTGGTTGCTTGCTTAACTGTTAAATTTGAGCATATGCCAGGTGGATCATATTGTTTGTTTCAATGGACATTTTTGAACACTTAAAACTTTCATAAAAACTTATTTATTTATTTACTTATTTTAAAGAGAGAGAGTGAAAGAGAAAGAGAGAGAAAGAATAGACACATCATGGCCTCTTGTCACTGTAAACAAATTCCATACACATATGCCACTTTGTTCATCTGTCTTTATGTGGGTACTGGGGAATTGAACCTAAGTTTTCGGGCTTTGAAAGCAAGCACCTTTAATCACTAAGCAATCTCCTCAGCCCCAACACCAATACAGTTTAAGATCTTTTTGCAATTGTTATTATTTGGTGTGCACAAATGCCACAGTTCATTTGTGGAAGTCAGAGGACAATCTCAGTGGTGATCCTCTCCTTCCACAATGTTTGAGACAGTGCTATCCTCCTGAAGCCAGAATAGTTGACATTCAAGTTTCAAGATTATCCTGTATCTGACTCCAATTGCTGTATATCATAAGGTGACACTAAATTTGTATGTTTTGTTGGTGCTGAGGATCTGAAGTCTGGGCAAAAGGCTTGTGAAGCCAGCAACTTCACCCCCTAGCCATATCTCCAAACCCCATTTTTATCTGCAGTAAGTGTGTTCCCTAATAATTTGTGGGAATTGGTGAATTTTATCTGGGTTATATTCAGGAGCAGCATGATAAGATTTAGCTTTCAGGATCTGAGAGCTTCAATTTACTTCTATATAATAAATATAATTTGAGGAAACAGGAGTATGTCCACTTAAGATTATTTATGGTTTTCTAAGATATAGAAACAGTTGTTATTAATGCATCATAATTCAGTTGAAAGGTAAGGGATTATGAAGGTTGTTAGAGGAAGTAGGGACATAAACCCTAGTTATATATCATTGATATGTGTCCTTAAAACATATCAACCAAAATGAAACAGAAGAATATTGAAGTCCTTGCTTTATAACATCCTTACCAGGGTAACTATATAGTTGCTGAAACATTATTTTTTTGTGATTCAAATGTTCTTCTACACATGATTCTTGTACCTTTTTCTAATTTGTTGTAACAATCAGGGAGAAATATTTTCTGTGAAAAATGTATATGTGCTATTTTTCACAGAACAGTGGATTTGCAATTAAAGGACATTAATTTGTTCATAACATTAGAAAATTAATAGTCTAATCATCTCTTAATGTGCACATCACCCAATACCATCACAGTGGAAATTAAATCTCAATATGAGCATTAGAAGCAGCTTTCACAATATATCCCATAGTACTTAAGTTTTCTTCCACATTGTTGTTCATCATTGTTGTTCATCAATTATGAATATAGGCATCTAATTGCTATCTAGCCTGTATCTTTCAATTTTGGCCACATCATTAGATAACTCTCTTGGTTTGCCCCAAATTCAGTGGTTCCTATGTTGAAGAAGTTTTAGTTATAAAACTGGAACAGTTCTGGAAACACCAAAATAAGTAGTCACACCACAAGTGTGTGATGAAATACCTATTACTTATAATATGTATAATGTAATTCAAGATTTCAGAATTTTATTGCTATTTTGAAATGAAATCATGTGCCCTGGGAACTAGATGGTGTTTGTGATTCTGTTTTTATAATGCATTTTGAAGGTAAGAAACTAAATTCCTTCACTATATAAATATGAAACACTATACAATTTCTACTTGAAGAGGTATTTTGAAGGATACTTTGAAATTAATTGTGTGTAATGAATCTCAGAGAGTGAGGAACTCACTGAAAAACAACAGATTCTGCCAAAGGTTCTACAGTTGACATTCTAAAAATAATTAAAACAGAAGCCAACATTTAAAGTAAGGTTGGGCATGGAGGAAGATACAACACATCTTTGGAATCTGATTATCATATTAACTAATTCTCACCCATCCAGCATGCTTTCCATGTATACTTTTGTAAAAACAAATATATTTAAGATTCACCCCAGGAAAATTGTGTATTCTTTCTCTAAAATGTTTTGGTTTATAGCTTATTTATTCTAAAATGTTCTATACATTTAAATTAGAATGAGTCCTGCATGTGATGGCAATGCCTGATCCCCTATCTGTATTACTTACCCAAAACATTCTGACAAATTTCAAAGGCACAGAGAAAAAACAGAACAAAATGTGATAAAAAACCAGGAATAGGAAAATTAAAATAAGTCCTACTGTGTCACGTTCCAGGTTGAACAGCAAGAAAGGACACGACCACGAATTCTTCTCTGCAGCAGTTTTATTCAGGAAACCTTGTAAGTTACAATCTTACTAACTTCTTCTCCTTTCTTCTTCTTTCTCTTCTTCTTCCTCCCGTGCTCAGGATGTGCAGGGATTTTTAAGTCAAACTACAACCTATCAGTATTACACACGTATACATTCACAATTGGTCCACATACACGGAAGCATACGAGGCGTTAAGCCATTTCCATACAAGGAGTTAATTTTCCACTGGAATGCATTTCTCCGTGGAGGTGGAGAGCATAAACCAGCGCCATATAATCTAAGATTTTTTTTAAAATCAATTTTATTTCTTTAACTATAAGGATTTCTCTAATAATTATTTACATAAGTATTTTCAGGATTATTACTGTTTTTAAGTTCTCAGTAGTTCATCTTTGTTAATAACACTTCAACAATGTTGGTTCCAATTCATTCATTCTAATAAATTATTAATATATAAATCTCAAGATCATGCTTTATATACACATGTAATATATAAATATACTAATATTTATGTAAATGCATCTCTACTAGTTAAACTTTTTTTCTATTTGGGATCATCGTGTTTTCTGTGATGCGCAATGTTTCTTAATACATGTTATAAAATACATTTCTTCTCCAATATAAGAAAGTAGCTAAGTGTAGAGTACTTTGCAAAACAGCCCTAAATTCTGTATGTTTAGGAATCTAGGTTTTATGTAAATGTGTGTCAGAAATTCTGTGTAAACTAAATTTTATTTTTACTTGCTAAGAAATCATGAACTTGGTAGAGTTGTTTTAACTGTATTTTATCATAAAACACAGGTTTCATGTGTTTAGGTAAAACATAAAACATGTCCTACCATGGAGCAGGAGAGATGGCTCACTGGCTATCATGCTAGCAATACAAGCATCAGTACATGGGTTTAGATTTCATCCATGTGAATCCCTGTCACCACGGAGATTTGTGTTTGTAATCTCTACGATGGAGAAGCAGAGACAAGGAATCCTGGGGCCTTGCTGGCTAGATAATATACCAGAATTCCTGAGCTCTTAATTCAGACCCTATCTAAAAGAGTAAATTGTACAGCAACTGAGTAAGACACCCGATGTCAACTTCTGGCACCCACAATGCACATACAGACACAGCATGGATACTTGCACATGCAAATACACCCACACAAATACACATATGCATGCAGACCACATAAACTATACATGTGAAAGCATATAGTATAATGAATATAATAATTGAGATTGTTAGAAGTTTTATTATCATAGCCATTCTTTATTGTTTCATGTATTGTACATTTTATTCTAGGTTTCAACTTGATTTTTTAGTAATACAGTTTAGTAGTATATTTTATACTATTACTTACATTTTAGTATTTATTCTTAGTTTAATATATTTAAAGATAGGTTTGGTCTTTGTGGTTAAATGATATTTGTTTATAAATTTTAATTTTTTCTCCATTTTATGAAGAACGTATTGATTACTGTTCAACATTCAGTTCTAGATATCACAAGTTTTAACCAGAGTGACTCTTGTTTAAAATTAAAAATTCCTATTTAGTATGTTTTGTGTTAAAATATAATGATTTATCCACTTAATCTTGGTAATCAAAATTGGTAAAAATTATATCAGGTTCTGTAGTGTATAAACATATACAACTTTTGAAATTGACATTTATGATTTATGAGCTATTTGTTTTACATTCAAGATGAAAAGTCAAATTATTGATAAATATATCATGTATAATATTTTATCATTAGTTTTACTATTGAATTGATTGTTTCAATTATGTGTTTGGAGACAGAAATTTTCATGAAAAGAAGTAGATTTGTGCATAAACATATTATATGTATTCATCTATACACACATATAATAGACACATATTCATATATTACATCCAGATACTCAATATTTACTGTGTACTGATGTCAGTTGATATTTTTTCAAATCCTACACAGTTTAGTTTATTCGAAAATTCCTACACTTTTTTGTAAGTATAATTTTTAATAATAATTTACTTTTCTGCACATGGTGCAGGACTCAAGTGATATAATCAAATGCCAGGTGGATGCATCACTTTTTATGGTCTGACTTCATGTGGATATGGAAACTAAACCTGGGCTGGCCAGCTTTGCAATCAAGCACTTTAATGGCTGAACCCCAACTATAGTTTTTTCTCTTTTTTCTTTATTATCCATAAATTAGATACATTGAGTGAGCAAATAATGTGTTGGTGTCCCCAGTTCCCCAATTTCCCTCTTCCCTGTCCCCAATCAGCTAGATATCCTCCCCTGTGGGCAGTCTGGATCAGACCATGGGGTAGGAGGTTATTTATTTATTTATTTATTGTTGAGGTCTTAGGTGCCTCTATACTTCTGCTTTAGGTTGAGTTGAAGATCATGTCTCACTGGCTTATCCTGGGTTGACTGATAAGCTGTGGTTATAGGTCTCTTGCTTATCCCACCACTCTCTACTACATTAAAAAATGTTTTTTCTTCTAATGAAGCTACATTTTCTATTTTTATTGATTTCACTCCTTCCTTTAAAGTTTAGAAATCCATACCTTATATGAAGATAAAAATTGAACATGACTGATTCCCTTCTTCTGTTTCATGGTTAATGAGTTATCACAATCATCTTGTATTGATTACCACCTGTTACCACAATAGTCTGATATCTATCTATCTATCTATCTATCTATCTATCTATCTATCTATCTATCTATCTATCATCTACCTATCTATCTATTGTCTCTAGATGGGTACTGGGGAATCAAACTCTGATTGTTATGCACTTCAGTCAAATGTCTTAACTGTTGAGCCACCTCTCCAGCCTCAGAAAGGACTTTTTAGAGCATCCTGCATGAGACAGTGGCTTCAGACCCTCAGGCAACATATATGTATTATGATTGCAGTTTGAGGACATCCTTTTTTCCTGTTCCCTTTCACTGGCTTCAATGAAATTGTAAAATGAGCACAGACCAAAGATTTTTTTTTGTTTGCCTTTCCTTATCCATCCTGCCATTATATCGTAAACACAGTCATAATGGAGCTTTGAGTATCTTTGGCAGTAGCCTGTTACTTTTCACAGGTGTATGTCTAGGACCACTTCTTCAGCCAATATTTGTGTCTTATGTTATTCAGATCAGTATCCTGAAGAAAATCCTCAAAATTAGGATCTTTTTGCTTTCCTAAATTCTCCTATTAGCCCATGCACTTCCTATAGACACTTGCTACACATACCAAGCAACTGTTTGCTATGGAAATTCAGACAAATTCACAATACACCAATCTTTAAGCCATGCTTCTACACTCAAAAACTCCAGCATCTATAGGTTGGTTATTGTCTTGGAGACCTGTTATCTCATATAAAATCAAAACATTAATTTTCATTTTTGCCCATTTCATTGTGATTACTATTTATCTGCCTATATTTCTCATCTTAAATATTTATCTGCTTTTCAATCCAGTAATATTAATTTATATTTTGTTATTTTCATTTTTATGCCAGTGTAATATGTTTTAAACTGAGTATTTAACTACTTTAATTTTGTCCTTTTTTTCTCTAACATAAAAGTAAACAATCAGCCATTATTTTTTGGTAGATTTTTAGTGTTGGATTACCTTTTCTTGTACCTTATGATTTTAAATAATAATTTTGTGTATTGAATATGTGCCTTCTACTTTCAGTAATTCAAGCTTGTCAGTTATAAGTATTCTTGTGGCTGAGTTAATTTCTTAAGCAAATGTCTTCTGCCAATCACCACATGATGCTACCAACACAAGGTAATTTTAGAAATTTTTTGATAAATTTATTATGTCAGACATGAAGTATATACCCAATTCACATATGTATATAAAAATATTGTATGATTAAAAATTCTGAGTAACTATTTTTCCATGTGTAATCATTAAGTATTTTAGCTTGACTGAAAATTAACAAATATTTATAGATGATTATGTCACTTACGTAATATTCCCTTGAATCACACATCTCTATGAATAGAGTCTATAATTGTAAATTCTCATTATAATTATTCTTGTACAGTCAAGGATGGGTTATATCACTTTGTCTTAGTACATTAATAATTTATTTCACATTGATTATCCTATAATTATTCAGACTAATAGAAAACATAGAAAGCTTTTGTCACATTATTAAACAAGATCAACAAATGTTGACCCACAGAACCAATATGGCTTTATGGCTAAATTAAGTCTACCTAGAATGGGTTGCACAATTCAATAGGGTGTTACAAAAACAAGGAAATAGACAGTCTATATGTGGCCTCAAAAGTTTAAATATTTACTATTCAGATATTTCAGGAATAGTTTCCCAACTTTAGAAAAAACTTTATTATCAATAATTAGACACAATATATGAGCAAATCTTATGGCATCACCCCCATTTTGCTTCTACCCATCCCCAACCCACTGGGGGCCCTTTTCGGTGGGCTTACTAGATCAGTCCATGGGATAGGGAGTTATGGATTAGTTTATGAGGTAGGCTGGTCCCCCCCCCATTTTGTTTGTTGTTGCTATGTGGGACAATGTCTCTGGATATTCTCCCCCACCATGACTCTTACAATCTTCCGGCCCCCTCTTCTGCTCTGTTCTTTGAGTCATGGTGTGTGAGTTATTAAGTCTGCTTTATTGATGAGATATTAAGTGTCTCTGGACTTCTGCTTTGGGTTGTGTTGGATATCATTGTTGTCTCTCTCTCTATAACTTATTCTGGGTTATCTAACTTGCTGTGATGATAGGTCTCTTGTTTCTCTCACCACTTTCTCATTGGTTTCATTTGGGGCCTAGATGCTCGACCCTGCGTGGTTTATCTCTTGCTGGGTTGTCGGCCATCATCCTGTGTCATATTGGTGAAGTTGGATTGACCATGGCTCTCGCTGCCTTCTGAAAAATATAAACAGAATCTCCATCAGAGAGTGATATCAGTATTGGTTAAATGAGACAAACATTACTAATTTGGCAGGATTCTCTGTGTGTAGCTTCTTTGTAGTTGTCTGGTAGTGAGAATTTCCCCTTGGAAACCAAGATTTTAGTCCCCATATGATTTTACCATGTATCCAAATACTATTTAAGAGTTCTTTGTCACTGAGTGGATCTCCTGGCCAATTTGAAAGATGTTGATTACCCCCCCTCACAGGTTGTGGTGTCACTACAGCACAAATGATCACTTTTTGACTCTCTGATCTCTCCCACACAGCAGTGTGTTCATCATTCTCATAATATCAGTTTGAATTATTGTCATTGGTCTTTGCTTTCTCCAAATAACATTGACCATTTTCCCCTGGTAGCTCAGGTAGTACCTACCAGCACTACACATGCTACCACCAGGGAGCTGGTTAATATTGTGGATCTAGTAGGGTCTCTCGGTGTTATGCAATGACTTACTGTTGTTTCTTAAGCAATAGGATCTTATCTTTGTCTGGTTGCAGGTGTTCAAGAGCTTTGACAGAAGCATATCTTGTTTTGGGGACCTCATGGGTCTCTGTTCAACAGCTTTGTGGGAATGAAGATATGAGTGGGAGAGGGAGATGCATGCCTGTTTAATTTTTCATGGGGTTAGACCCTGTCATGGTTTGATTCAGGTGTCCCCGCCAAACAAATGAATGTGTTCAGGGTAATCATTCCTCAGTTGATGGCAGTTCGGGAATTACAACCTCACTAGAGCTGTGTTGTTGGGGGCGGGCTTTTGGGGTTATAAACCAGCTTCCCCTTGTCAGTGTTTGGCACACCTTCCTGCAGCTGTTTGCAGTGCTGTGGCGGAGGTGATGTCCAACCCTCTGCTCATGCCATCGTTTTCCCTGCCAGGATGGAGTCTCCCCTCGAGTCTGTAAGCCAAATAAACCCATTCCTCCACAAGCCCCTTTTGCTTGGGTTCTTTCTGTGCAGCAACAAGAAAGCTGACTGCAACAGGCCCCCTCCCAGTCTAATCACTGCCCTCCTACCAGGTGATGCCCACAGCTTCCTTGAGACTTTACTGTATGACAGTAAGGATTTCATAATTTTGTTTCATTATTTAGCTTTAGCTTATTGTATAACCTCCTCACCCTCCCATTCCTTCTACACATTCCTTCCATCCCCATTTATATTGTCTCTCTTCACCTGTCATGTTTACTTAGAGTTTAAGTTTAATCTGGTTAGGACCCACATATGAGGGAGAGAATAAGATATTTAAGTCTCTGTTCTTCTATGAGTTTGCTAAATATAATCTGCTCCAATTCCATCCTCTTTTCCATAAATTTCATTATGTCATTTTTTTTCCTTTCAGCTGAGTAGAATTCCATTGTGTAAATGTACCACAACTTGGATATCCATTTGTCCAGTGATGGGCATTTGGGTTGATTCCAGTTCTAAGCTATTATGAATTGTGCTGCAATAAACATGGTTGAGTAAAAGTCTCTGTTCTCAGGCTGGAGAGATGGCTCAGAAGTTAAGGCACTTGCCTCCAGTGCCTAAGGCCCCCAGTTCAATTCCCCAGTACCCACATAGGCCAGACCCACAAGGTGATGGCCTTGGTTCTCTCTCTCTCCTGAATCTCTATGCTTGAAAATGAATAAATAAAATAAAAAAATAAAATTAATGTCTCTGTTCTGAGGCATGAAATCTTGAGGGTAGATGCCTAGTCGTGGGATAGCTGGGTCCATTAGTAGCTCTATATCCATTCTATTCAGGAGCCTCCACACTGCTTTCCATAGTGGTTGCACAAGTTTGCAATCACTCCAGCAGTAAATGAGAGAACTTTTTTATTTATGAGAGGAGAGAGAGAGAGAGAGAGAGAGAGAGAGAGAGAGAGAGAGAGAGAGAGAGAGAGAGAGAGAGAGAGAACAGGTGGGATTACCAGAATAGGTTCTTGCTACTACAAACTCCAGATGCACGTGCCACTTTGTGATTGGGATTTGCATGGGTGTGGGTAATTGAACTAGGGTCAGAAGGCTCTGCACACACTCTCCTTTAATAGCTCAGCCATGTCTCTAACTCAGTTTCTCCACTTTTGATTTTAGGCACAATACAAATCTCAAAAGTCATTAAAGAGGATATTAAATGATTTAACCTAGTCAAATATTTAATTGACTCTTTTATAAATGACAAGTGTTGCTAAGTTTTAAAAGGAGAAAAAGGGGAGAATACTCTTTATATTAGATTTAATATTAAATAAAGTTAGATGTTTTCCAGAGACTATAAATAACTTATCAAATCAATGAAACACTTTTAGAGAGCACTTCAGCAGCATGTATATGCATATACAGTTTGAGTAATAAATTGATCTCCAGGAATATGTGATAAATTATGAGGTTATGCTAACAAAGGAATTCTATATAGTATTTATCAAATATATTTAATTTGCAAGCAGTCTATGAAAAATGATAAGTAAAATTATTTTAATCTCTTCTGTTAATATGCAACATGTAACTAATAATTACTATAAACTTAGAAAACCAAGTGGTTCATGAATGATTCAATCAGTTTTGATAGCCATCCATTTAGAAAGATCTTTCATACTATTGTGTCCTCAGGAAAGAATATATTTCCATAACATTAAAATATACTTTGATGAGGTAAAAGCCAGAAGTGGCTACTATTGGTTAAAAATGTATTAAAAGTGTGTATATATATATATATATATATATATATATATATATATATATATATATATATATATATATATATATATGTTGGTATATACTTATATAGATATAGAGTGCAAGAAAATACATGCATGAACATTGCCACTTAATACTTGCTTTTTTTCTGTGTTGCTTTGTGATAGGCTGGCATGTAATCAAGGCTTTCATGAACTTAGCACATACAGAGACTTGCTATTTTAAACTGTTTATTTCCTTATATATTTATTGAGACAGTAGTATATGGAAAGAGTGAAAGAATGATCATCCCAGGGCATTCAGTTGCTGCAAAAAAATTCCAGACTCTTTGTGCTTCTGGCTTTACCTGGGTACTGGGGAATCAAGCCTGGGTCCTCAGGCTTTGAATGCAAGCACATTTAACCATTAAGCCATCTCTCCAGCAACCCTCCCCCAGCAATGGCTTCTTATCCTCCATACCAGAAGGGGTACTAATATTACAGGTTTGAAACACAATACCAGTATAACAATGCCCTCTTGAAAAAATAGTGGGTGGTTAACAGAATGTGGGGATAGCAGTGTAGAGGATGCTTAAATATAATATCATTATCAGTAAAAAAAATCACAATTTATGAAATTCAGACTAGCAGGAATATATTACTGGACATATTGCGTAATAGAAATAATTCATTCTGTTTCAATATAGAAAGATAACATTGATTTTATACTCCTAATATTATCATCAATGACCCTGTTATTCATTTTATTATGAAAATTGATTAAATAGATTTTGGGCATGTTTCTTAGAATTAATAACAGAAAAATTCAGTAAAATGCTTGAAAACAATGAACTTCCTATCATTATTTTTTCAAGTTGCATCACTACATCAGCTTTCTAAAGAATATTTCAGGCTTATCTATATGTTACCTATAGGCAGAAGAAAGAAAATATCCTCTCTGGGGATGTTAAGGATTGTTTGTACTAGTGGCAATTTAACTATAGAGATAAATTGCTTCAATATTCTTTCATCTCCAGAATCACATGTGCACATAAATTATCTGATCAGATGCATGTGTAGAATATGATAAAGGAATTATTTAAAGTTAGTCACCATATAAGGATGAAAGTTAACATAGTAATTTTATAGTATGTTTATTTTAACGGCAAATCAACAAATTAGAGTTGTATATATTGGTGGGACAGGGAGTGATGCTAGGTTATGAATATAATTTTGTAATGATGTGCTCTAATTTATTATTATATTCAAAAATGCTTGAATATTTTCATAATATAAATATTATAAAGTGTTGAATTTTACTAGGTACAAGTTTTTATTTGGAAACCAAATAAAACAGAACATTTTTTTATTGTCCATAATGAGTTACAGTATTTAGTGGGCAAACAATGAGTTGTTATCCCCAATTCCCTGCTGCCCTCCCCTCCCCAATCCGCTGGATAACCTCCTCCATGGGTACAGGCCTGAACCACCACACTTGGTTGAGAAAGTAATTTCTAACCTGGCACCTGAAGAGCAAATGGTGTTAGCCTGGAAAAAATAATATATTCCCTTACTCTGTACTTCCCTGGCACCTAACACTCTTTAATTCAGATTGGTATGAATTCATTATCTGACTTCAGGATATGTTTTGAAAGGTCAGAGACCAATAAATGTGACAGAATCCTTGGATCCCTAAAAAAAAAAAAAAAAAAAAAGAACATAGTGTGTTTTCCCAGAAGAACCTATTAGACAAAAAAGGCATAAAAAGCATATAAAAATTGCTATACTATTATACTTGTAACAGACTTTTGAACAAAATACCACAGAGGAAGTAATCAAGTCAATTTAGGTTATTCAGGAAAATTTTCATTAGCTACAAAATTTAGATGGATGTTAAATGGTTTTTGAAAATTGAAATGCAGAAAATGAAATAAAAAAGAATAACATGAGCAAAGTGCCAGTGAGCTGATAAAGTATGACATATTTAATAAATAGTGAATGTGCTTTGTGTTCATTTTTTATATATATACATATATATATGTGTGTGTGTGTGTGTGTGTGTGTGTGGTTCTTCATATATTGTGATTTTCAGTGGAAGGTAGCTTACAAGAATAGCAGAAATAAAATATAAATTTTGTGAAAATTCATTGATTCATTTTTCCATGCTAACAGAAAGTAAGAAGAACTATATTATGAAGTGTTTTAGCCATGGATTTTGTATAAATAAATATTTAATTAAGAAAGAACACTGGCTCAGAAAAAGAGGACAGATAGGTATGGGCATTCACTGAGGTAAGCAAACCAGCTTGAGACATTTTAAAGAAGTTGAAGTAAGTTTTACAAAGATATTGCAGAGTTTGTGTTATATACAAAATAGACTGAATAAGTTTTCATGTTCTAAAGTGGCTAAATGTTATTTTAATATATGGTTATTACTTAACTGAGAAATTCTCAGGGTTAATAAATTTGGAGAGGGTGTAACATGGCTGACAATGAGATAATATATTTTTTTTAAACAACAGCAAAATTCACCCGTACTTTCCACCTATACCTAGTGTTGGAATTACAAATATATGCCCTCAAGTCTGGCCCTAATGTGTTTGAGTTAATATTAACAATGTAAGGTGTTTAACCGTATATAGCCACATTGTAAACTGAGGAACATATATAATATTGTAATTATATAATATGTAGTCTTCCAAAAATGATAATTTCACTAGTCCTATGGACAGAATCTCATTTGTCTTGATGGTTTGATCATTCAATGTTAGTACTGAATAGTATCCCATTGTATCAATGTGCCACTGTGAATGTTTGCAGGCACCACTGAAGGATATGTTGGATATTTACAAGGCTTGAGGATTGTGAAGGAACGTGTTGGAGAAACACATTTGAAGGCATTTACTGAGCATTCAAGTAAGTTGCATAAGCAAGTTTTGAAAAAATAATTCAGAATATATTTAGCTTTATAAGAAATTGTGAGATGATTTTCCAAAATATTACCACCAAAATATAATAGTGTCTCCTACTTTATTCTCTGACAAGTATCTGATGGTGCTATTATCTTAAGCCATTCCAATGAGCTTATAGTAAATTCTTGTTGCTATTTCAGTTTTAAATTTCCTCATGTGCTATAATATTGAGTATATTTCACATGGTTATTTTCATCTGTATATCACTTCTGTTGAAATATCTGTTCAGATGTTTTGCCAACTTTTTAAATGGATGTTTTTAATAATATTACATTTTAAGATTTTTAAGGGTTATAAATTATCTACCAATCCTTTATCACATGTGTTTTTAGAGTTATTTTTAACTCTGTGGCTTATTTCATTTTATTAATAATATATTATGGGGCTGATGAAATTGCTTAGTGGTTAAGGCATTTTCCTACAAAGCATAAGGGTCTGAGTTTAATTCCCATGTACCCTCATAAAACCAGATGCATAAGGTTGCACATGTGTCTGGAGTTTGTTTGCAGTGTTTGGAGGCCCTGGTGAGACCATTCTCTTTCTCTTTCTGCCTCTTTCTCTCTCTCACACATACTCTCTCAAATGAATAAATAAAATATTTTAAAAAGCAAAAAATATATTTCACATAGAAGAAAATTTAAATTTAAATAAAATCTAAGTTTTGAAATGTTTTCAGGGATTGTAGATTTTGTATGGAGTCTAAAACATTATCAACCAATCTAATGTCAACTAGATTTTCTCTTGTGTTTTACTCCAGGAGTTTTATAATTTTGCATATTACTCTTATATCTACTATGTATTTTGGCAAAATTTTCAGGAAAGGTATAAAATTCATTATATACATAATATACAATTGTTATAAGTCAAAATTATTTAATAATACAAGAATGATGAGATAAAGTGAAATTGGAAGATATTACATAATAAGAAATTCATTCAAATCAGATTTATTGACAATGAAGAGAAAGTGAAACCGTTTAATTCCCTTATATTGTATCTTCTCAGAAAAGATGACTAAATATCAGATTAGAAAATAAGTATTCGTTGGTAATAGAAAAGTACTGTCAAATGTATGTAAAGAGACTATAAGAGAACATATAAGATGTAAACAAAATCCTGACCCAAATTAATTACATAAAAGGATTTGAACACTTGAAACACCAAATTAATTAAAAAGTTATTTTTTTTCCTTTTTCATTGTAAAACAGTTGAATGGGATCAAAAAGGTGATTCTCTGAAAGCATTTTTTTGCATTGAAGGAATCTGATTTCCCATCCCTGAAGACATTATTAACTTCAAGGATAATGTGTACAATGGAAGAAGGCAATAATATGAAATGTTTGATGAAACAATGATAGTTCCCAAATTATTCATTTTTCCAATTACATAAAATAATAAAATGAATATATGAAATTTTTGGCAACAGTGATTAAATGAAAATTGCTGGCACACAAAATGCTATTTAGCCAACCAAATATCATGTGTTCAGAAGGAAACTGGATAAATGCTCTATGTATCCATTCTCCCCAAGGTGACACTCAAGGGAAAAGGGAATGTTGCCAAGTCATCATCAGTGAAGCAAAGAGCCATTCAGGCCTCCATTGGTTGACATCAATTAAGGGTGAGCAGTTGCAACAAGTGGAATCTCAGTGAAATAAGCCTGAAATAGCAGTCTGAAGGCACTGGTATTTAGTCCCAGAAGATGCATTATCTCAGCTTCCAGATGTCAACTTTGGAAGGATATGTCTCAAACACCAACTATCTTATTTGCATATCAGAGCACTGAGTGGCCCTCAGTCAGCCTCTTGGCTCAGTTACAGCTTCTGTTAAAGAAAAATCAAACTGAACTTTGTCTTGCCAAAATATGCACACATCAATCAATTTACACTTAATACACAGACATTCAAGTATGGTGACATATGCCCCTGATTCCAGCACTTGGAAGATGAAGGAGGCAGAATCAAGAATTCAAGGTCATCCTGGGCTACATAGCAAGCATTAGGCCAACCTGGGCTACATGAGTTCCTATCTCAAACAAACAAATAAACAAAAGGCAATATATCTAGGAGGAGAGTAAAGAAGAAGGTACAAATATCACAAGAAAACAGCTTTTTTTTAAGCTAAGACCCAGGTGAAGTAATCACCAAAAAAACCTGAGCCCTCATTCAAGGTTTCATACACATTTTATAGTAAAGAACGTACAGTGATGTTGAGCATAAAATGATTGGTTACTTCTTACTTCTATTTTTCAGCAAGACAGGGTTATAAGGAAAGAGGGATGGGAGAAAGGTAAGCTCAGGTACTCTAATCAGCCAGCTGCAGATGTTTGTTTTCCTTTTCTCTAGTTCCCCTTTATCGCCCTCATACTGGGCTTCAAGGTTGTTCACATGTATCAGACACACAGCTGTCTTCAATGCTTTCTGTGAGTGACCTTACTCCTTTACCACATTTCAATAACCATAACATAGCAAATCACACATCAAAATAATTGTTTGACTTTCAGGTGAAAGAAGATTTTAGTGATATGCCAGTAGGTTTCAGGGAAATATAAAGTAAATTATTAAATAAATTTTCAACTATTTTGAAATGAGACCATAAGCACTAACTAATGCTTTGGTTTCTTTTTGGACTGGATTTCTATACTAATACATTGAAAAAACAGAGTGGTATATGCAGTATATCTGTTTAGTCAGAGAGTTTTATTGTGTCCTGGAACAATGGCCTGATCCAGCTTTTTATGATCTTAAGGTCATCTCTAAATGCCTGTAATACTTCACAAAGACATTGGTAATTTATGGCTCTCTATCATGAAAAAAATCTAACAACATTTTGACACAAACATCTCTCCTACTAATGATACATAGCATCCCTTAGCATGTTATGCAAACCAAGACTTCAAAACCCTTAGTTTTTTTTTTTCTAGAGACAAAGGAATTAAATCTTAATTTGCCATAATCCATAGGAGTGGGCAGAGGAAGACAAAGATCTTAACATACCTATAAGCAGCAGTAGATCTTATTCATATGCAGGACAGAGAGAGATAGGGTTTTAGTGCTCAAGGTTGTATTGAATTATAATGGTTGCATTCCACTTCTCTAACAGACCTACTCTTTGTTTTACCATCTTGTGGGTACATTCCACTTGTCTAACAGACCTGATCTTTGTTTTACCATCTTCAAACGAGAGAAATAGCCAGGAACCTTCCTTTCATATAAGCACTTACTTCTAAAACGTCTATAATATGGGCTGAAGAAATTGCTCAGTGGTTAAGGCACTTGCCCCCAGTGACTAAAGCCCTGGGTTCAATTCCCCCCACATAAGCCAGACCAACAGGTGGTGGCCCTGGTGCTCGCTCTCTCTCTCTCTCTCTCTCTCTCTCTCTCTCTCTCTCTCTCTCTCTCTCTCTCTCTCTCTCTCTCTCTCTCTCTCTCTCTGCTTGATAATGAATAAATAAAATATTTTATTATTTTAAAATGTCTAGAATACTAGTTAAGAAAAGGTAATTATGTCCTCCTCAGACACTATCAATGGAATGCTTTGCACATAAGGATGTTTTCCATGGCATTTTATTGTAATTTGTATGATATGCAGGTAAGTCTCAGCATGTTTGAAACAAAGTAATTTTTGATTCATCAGAAAATTAGATGTATTCAAATAAAATTCATTAGAAATTTCTATATCATTCTACAGTTTATCAACAGTATATATATATATATATATATATATATATATATCAGTTTAAAGTTTTGATTGTTTTATTTTAAAAAGAAGTGGTTTTTGAGACACATGTCAATAATTTCAAACATTTGAGTGGTTCTGTGAATGCCAACAAATCATAAATAGCCAGGGGTAAATTCCCAACAACTGAAATATAAAAATTACAGATATCTCTGATTTAGATTGTCTGCTTCAGATGACAATATGTTCAATTGTTAGAGTAAAATTAAAATTAAAAGTAAAAAATCTCAGGACAAGAGGGAGCTAATTATTAGTAAAAGGAAATAAGAAAGTGAAATATCTACCCCAGAATGGTGTGTTGGTATGCGCCTCCCCCACCTCACCCTGCTCCTATAATCCTGCCTTTGTTTCCCTGTAATCTTGCATCTGTGGTTAAACCCAGCAAAGACTGAGAATGGCCTGGCCTATGGGTTCTATAGATATAGAAAGAATGTGCAAATGCCCAGGTTACTGGAAAAGCCTGTAAAGATTCCCTGAAATGTGATGCATGTTTGGATTCCCTTAAAGGATCTGCTGAACTTGGCTCTTGGCTTTTTTGCCTCAGTCCAGCTATGGATACCAACTTGAGCCCAGGGCATGCCTGTTTTTTTTTTTTTTTCTTTCTTTCTTTCTTTTTTCTTTATTGTCCATAATGAGTTACATTGTTTAGTGGGCCAACCATGAGTTGTTATCCCCAATTCCCCATTGCCCCCCCTC